>MU931367.1:0-12548 GCA_036418165.1 Cooperia oncophora
AGAAGAGCACAGAGGTCCTAATACGGGAGACGGGCAAGAGAATCGTAATTTGCCGCTCCGCCGCGCGCGGCGATGGGCGCGGCGTTTTCTTAACTCGTGTTAACCTGTCGATTGGAGCACCGGACTTCATGTAGACCCCGTCATCGTAGACATTCATGACTATTTTCGGTTCTGAATTGCCTGTTGTCGCCATCTACTACCTGGAACCATCGTCATTTGCGGGCGCGACGTCGCACGCGACGCCCATCAGCGCGGCGAATTACGATTCTCTTGTCACATACCCCGTATTCTACTGACCACCTTTTTCTCCCAGTTGTTCCTGTTTCCCTTTTTCCCTTGCGCGCCGAGGTGTTAGTAGCACTGCCCACGAACTTACATGACCAACTTGTCTATTTATTGATAATAAAATAACTTTGAATCAGGAGGAAAAGACAACATGTCACTGGATACGCGGAAGGAGATGAGAATCTGTCTTATCAATGTCAAGTTATCAGCACTTATCCCTCTTCGTCTGTAAATTATTGTTCCGATGTCAACACCCCGTACCCGCATTTGAGAACGTGAGAACATTTCAACATTACCTGATTCCACTTATTTTATGGTTTTGTTTAATGGTTTTGTTTCAATGCTAGTAAAGGTGACAATTATTGGACGAAACTTTTGAAAATTGTCATTGAGCATTGTAGGAAAAGGCGTCTGTAGTGGGACAAAAATTAATGAGCTGTTGCTAGTTAGATCAACAGTAAAGAGAAAAGCTAGAGAAAAAAACCATTAATGACGCTCTCAATAAAACCCCTTTTGAGGTTGTATAAGTTACAAGGTAGTGAGCAAGATTTCCGGAGGTGCAAGCTTCTAGCCCCAACGAGAACGACCACCTTGCTGGTTACAACATGGAAACTTCATTATTACTTGGTTGATTCGTTGTGTTTACGTTCTGCGAACTAACGGATGGGCGAGCTTCGCATTAATTTGCAGGATGCTTGAACCCTTTTTCGCTTACCTCGCTGGAAAAAGGACCACTGAGGGAAGTCGCGCTCTGCGTTGTTGTCCCTCAGCAGAGTCCACGTGGATGGCGTGCGAGTCTGTCAACGGCTCACTATCTATGCAAGCGACAAGGCATGTGACATAAAGTTCGTGAACAGGCGAATCATAAGCGGAGAAGGCGCCTGAGAACACTCGTCCACGCCCCGTCCACGCCCTTCCGTTTGCAGGGATCAACCAACTGTATCCTGTTTTCTGCCTTGACCGGAAGAAAAGCAGTAGCTGCATGATATCGAATGTCAAAAATGGAAGTCTCATATCGATTTTGGAGGCACGGTCCACGTTGATCTATAGGCTGATCAACGTGGACTGGAGAAGGCGGAGCGGAGCTAGCCATTATGCGACTCTAGCTCTGCGAAATAACTAGTTGAGGGCCGATACCATAATCTGCTCACTTCATTGTTTGAATGATAGCTGATTTGCCTTTTTACAGATATAGAGCTAGATTTGGGATTTACGTGAAATACTGTTGCCGCACAGACTTCTGCAATAAAAACGATGCGGTGATTTTACTGCCCCAGATTCCACTATCAACGTGTAGGTTTTTATAGTGCTTTTGTATTGATTCAAATGTAATGTCGTCTTTTAACAATCCATATCCCGAAAATAGGGTGGGAGTGGCTGCGTACCTCATTTAGTCATGGCGTAGGATGCATTCTTGGAATAAGTTTGTATGGAACAGCGTCACCCTGTCTTGTGTAGAAGAAAAGTTATAACTGTCATCACTGCTGCTGTCCGCGAAGAAGACTCACGCGCACATTTCCTGAAGATTGGATTAAAGATCAAATCAAATAGTATCATTCGCGAAACTTCATGGCTTGAAAAAAATTTTCACGGCTCGAGTAATCAGGTCAAAACCGGACACAACCCACTGCCAACCAAAAAAAACTTATAACTACGACCCCACCCTTACACATATTGGGATACTTCCAGCGATGTGTAGACATAAGGCGCATGAAAATAGAAAGTAACAATCAAAAATGGGCGCTGTTTATCGACGGGGGCATTCTGCTTTTCATAGATTTGCCAACCCATCTAGGTACCCTTTTTTCGAGTTGACACGTTTTAGGATGGTGGCTAGACGATCTTGCTCCAGCTTCACAAGCGTTCACAAGTTTTACCAGAGTGAGATTTGTAAACCGGAACCAGGGAAGCAATTATAATACAAAATGCCCCCCCCCCCGTCGATAAACAGCGCCTCAAAAATGTTCAAGGCCAAATACGGCCCCTGTAGCGGCCAGGTACGACCCCTGATGGGCTTCTCCGAGATGCTACCCCCATTCGTATCCTTGCACTTCGTGGCTCATGAGTGATAAAGTCGTTGATCGCCCCTTTTAAGATGCGGCATGAATTCTACCTCCATTCAAATCATAGTGGATTATTGAGTGCGATGTGGCGTATGCAATGACTTGCTGGGCCAGCCGATGTGCAGAACGTACGGCCAAGGACGTATGTTCATATTCAAGGCGAACCTGGTATAGTTTACCGTCCTCAAAGGGTAGAAGGCTTGGTTGGCCTGGGCGGGAGCCGATCAGGGGTTTGACCCCGTATCGCGCGTGGTAAGCGTGCCACTTGCAACTACCTCCGCTCGTATTTGGATATGAAAGCAAGTATACTCGAAATCCCTGAGATCGGGTAGGCGTGGCCGCATTTTTCAACTTAACCTGAAGGTGTCCATGCTTCTTCTGGTGAGATATTGTCATCTTGACACAATTGTTGTCGTGTCTCTGCAGCACAGAACACGATGAAGTTGTACGAACAAGATGACAGTTGTCCCAGACTGGAATATTCCACGAGTAACCAGTTCCGTGCCATGTTCAAATGCCACGCCTACTCTGGCTCAGGGATAAGGAGTGTAGATAGATAGTTCTTTTGTATTTTTTTCGGATTGAAGCGTCATATACGTCATCAAGGCATCGTGAACCTAAGCCTGCATCTGAGCAGAAAGTCGGAGTTGAACACCTCCTAGGCTGATCAGATCTATCTCGACTATTGTCAGAGAGAGCAAGAAAATCGCCAAACAGTGCTCTCACTACGTACAATCCTGTCCTGCTAGGCTGCTGGAACATCCAACTGATTTTATTAGCAAAGGAGAAAGTAGCTTTGGCTGCCTACAGTATTCTGTTCAGGAAAATATTGATCAGATCTATTTCGACTACTTTATAATCTATGCGGAGATGGTGGTGGTGACATTTGGAGCTATGTGGCCTATAGTGTAAGTGTCAAAGTAGTTGGGTGTACATATGGTCCCAAGCATGGCGCCTATGAATTCACGCAAGAAAAATCGTGCGGCATTTTAGCCACTAATCGCCAAGTTTGTCGCGCCCACGAGTGTGTGCGGCATGTGGTGGGAACAACTGTATATCGTGAGATATTTAGGCTGCGTTCATATTTTGCGAAAGCGTCCTTCCAGCGTTCCGAGCATCCGCAGCGTCAGCGACTAGGAAAGTATGGATATCGATCCAGCGTCCACCAGCGTCGAGCAGCGTCCGGGAGTAGAGAGTATGGCGCGGTAGGAGGGTGGCAGATAATAGCTGGTAAAGTATGGGAAGCTAGGAGGGTGAAGCAGACTCCTGGTAGACAGTATGACGCAATAGGTGGCTAGCAGACATCTGGTAGAGAATGGCCAGATCTGAGGGTAGCAGACAGCTGAACTCCCGGCTAAATCGATATCTATACTTTCCTAGTCGCTGCGCTGCCGGATGCTCGGAGCGCTGGTGGACGCTAATGCTCGCTGGTGGACGCTGCCGCAAAGTATGAACGCAACCCTACGTTCCAAAGTGAGGGTAACGTCGGCTGTGAGGCTGCGGTAGCTTCTATGCATCATTTTCCTTAACGACGGCCTCGGCTCGATGCGCAGACGACTAGATTCGTGAAGGGCCCAGTCCTTCTTGTCTACTCTGTGCTTGGGCAGCCACTGTTCTCTATCCTTACGCACTATCTCTCTGCAACTCGGATCGTCTGCGCTCTAAACTCTAGTTAGGGGGATTGACAAGGAGCTGTATCGTTGCTTTGTTCACCTATACTAGCAAGGTAGACAAAAGAAGAAATTGTCATTTTTAAGCCTAATTTTGGGAGAAGAGAAAAGAAGAACGAAAAACTAACCGCTGCTCTCTATCAACCACTGGACAAGTCAGTACTTGAATCGGCAACAGTTCCTGAAATGAGAACGGTACGTGTGAGATATGCAATCGCGTAGAATACGCCTTAAGGCTGCGTTAATACTTTGCCGCAGCGTCTACTAGCAGACCATTAGCGTCGCCGTCGTACCGTCTACCAGCGAGCGCCAGCGTCTCTTCCGCGTCACAGCTTCTCGGACGAGCAGGGGTATAGTTATCATCTAGCGTGTACGAGCGTCAGGGAGAGGAGAGTATGGCGCGATAGGCGGGTAGCAGACTGTAGGTAGAGAGTATGGCGCAATAGGAGATACCAGCTGTCTGCTACCCTCCTGCCGCGCCATACTCTCATCTCCCGAACGCTGGTGGACGCTTGCAGACGCTGGACATACTTGCGCTGGTGGACGCTAATGCTCGCTGGTGGACGCTGCCGCAAAGTATGAATGCAACCCTACGTTCCAAACTGAGGGTAAAGTCGGCTGTGACTGCTGCGGTAGCTTCTATGCATCATTTTCCTTAACGACGGCCTCGGCTCGATGCGCAGACGACTAGATTCGTGAAGGGCCCAGTCCTTCTTGTCTACTCTGTGCTTGGGCAGCCACTGTTCTCTATCCTTATGCATATCTCTCTGCAACTCGAACGTCTAGCGCCTTCTAAACTCGATTTAGGGGATTTGGACAAGGAGCTGTATCGTTGCTTTGTTCACCTATACTAGCAAGGTAGACAAAAGAAGAAATTGTCATTTTTAAGCCTAATTTTGGGAGAGAGGAAAGAAGAACGAAAACTAAACCGCTGCTCTCTATCAACCACTGGACAAGTCCGTACTTGAATCGGCAACAGTTCCTGAAATGAGAACGGTACGTGTGAGATATGCAATCGCGTAGAATACGCCTTAAGGCTGCGTTAATACTTTGCCGCAGCGTCTACTAGCGACCAGTAGCGTCGTCCTCTGGCGTCTACCAGCGAGCGCCAGCGTCTCCTAGCGTCCACCAGCTTCTCGAGAGCAGGGAAAGTATAGTTATCAATCTAGCGTGTACGAACGTCAGGGAGAGGAGAGTATGGCGCGATAGGCGGCTAGCGGGAGCGAGTGTAGGTAGAGAGGTATGGCGCCAATAGAGAGGCTACAGCTGTCTGCTACCTTCCCATACCGCCCCGTGACTCTCATCTTCCCAGACGCTGGTAGACGCTGGAGCGCCGCGCTAGCAACGCTGGCAGGACACCAGATCGATATCCTATATTATTCATAATCGCTGACGCTATGCCGCTATGCATCGCTGGTGACGCTGCCGCAAAGTTAGTGACGCAGCATTATGACATCATTTGAACTCGGCAAATGATTAGCGGCGTAGAGCATTTGCGCGCTGGTCAATCCTTTCTTAGGTGTGCCTACACATTCCCACCTAGCGATAGTAGAGCATTTCTATTCGCCGCTATAACGTGCCTGTGGACCAGCTGAGCCCTTGTACCCACAGGTATTTCAATCGTCCAACGCGAGCCTGATACTCGCTAGTCGAAACACTGACCATTTGACCAGACGTACCCTGTAAGTGACACTCTATATCAAGTCACTTCCGAATGCCGTTGAGGCAGCGTTCATACATTGCAGCAGCGTCCACCAGCGTCCACTAGCGTTCCGAGCGCCCGGAAGTGACTCGAGGGGCCAGCCAAATATTAGGTACAGTAAGTGATCTAGCCTTATGCTAGGTTCTATCTACCCGTCTAGGCAGTGGCAAGGTCAGGGAGAAGTCAAATTCCACGACGCCTAATTCAACTTTTTTGCTACCCTCCTACTTCCCCATATTCTAACTCCCTGTCGCTAGTGAACGCTGGCAGATGCTGTCAGACGCCAGATTGATATGTACACTTTTCTTGTCACTGACGCTGCAGGACGTTCGGAACGGTAAAGCACGCTGGTAAACGCTGGTGGACGCTGCTGCAAGGTGTGGACGCAGCCTTAAGATCTTGAATGGTAAAAACATGCTAAGCGCAACCCAAGGACGAGAATGATCAACGCCGAATAATTTGCCTTTCATCCATCTAATTAATCGATGAATGTTCCTACCGATTATAGCAAAAAGGTCAAAAACCTGTAACTGGCCGACGTTGGTCGCTTCAGAGACCTCTTAGCCGTGAATTGACAAAACATGCGAACCTTCGCATGAGGTCTCAAATTTTTCTTATGAGCCATGAGTCACTGAAAAATGATTGAAAGTCGTGTCAAACTGGGCTCAATGAGCCTACTGTCAATTTACTAGTGGTTTTACTTTTCAACTACTTACAGAAGACAGTGTGAGAGTTTAAAGCCAGCAGCGGTTCCCAGCTACAAAATGTTCGAGCACGTTGCCGGTGGATACGGTCACAAGTTGGTTAAGGTTGGTACGTCTGTGCTTGGAGTCATTTGCCTCTTCACTCGTCAAGGCGAGGGTAGGTATTAAGGCCTGTGCAGGTTGCGCGCGCAATTTTTAACATCAATTCAAACTTCTCCTTTTAATGAGATGTGCTAATTTACCACTGGGTAAAATCAGAGCTTGCGCTAACGATGACATGGGCGAAGCGCCGTCAAGCCACCTTGCGTATAAGTAACGCGCCCGTAACAAGAGGTGCCCCAGCACACCCAAAATGGAAGCGTGCAGTGCATTTGCCCTACCTCTAGCAGCCGATTTTTCGTGTTTTGGTTTCTGACATAGTTTGGTTGTAACGATGGTGTAGGCGAGGTAGTGAGGAAATAGCACAGCTCTGCAAATAAGGCTGTTCTTCACCTCTGGTCTGAATTTTCTCCTTTAGCTTGGAACCATACAAATTCAGGTGGAGCGGACGGTCCTCATGAGTTACGAGACTAACATCCTCACGCAGCTAATGGAGCATGGTCCGTACATGTACGACTGGAGGCCGTTCGAACTCGTCTCGCTCCTTTCTCAAGCCGCTGTATGTTATCATAATCAAAACTTATAAACAAAAATGAGCTCGCTGCACACTATTCACACAAAAGTTTCAGGACATTTTCGAAGGAGAAGCCACCATGCTGACATTGAGAACTCCTATTGCAATTATTGGAGATATAAGAGGACAGTAAGTTCCTTCTCTGTTCCCTCAACAGGGTCCTTCGGGAAGGTAGCTCTTTCTACAGCTAACATATGGCATATGGCCCCATTTCCCAATCTATACGGCGCACTGGGCGCGTTCGGGACGGAGGGGGGGGGGCATCAATTCCAGTTTTCAGTTTCACTCTAGTAAGCTTGTTAACTCTTGTTGAAGTGGGGTGGGTTCGTCTAGCCATGACGAAGACGCGTGTCAACTCAAAAAGGCTATCTAGATGGGTCGGAAGTGAAATGCCCCCCCCCCTCCCTCCCTTCCTGAACTGGGTCGGTGATCGATAGTGCCAGAATGCAGGAGTGGAAGCGGCTCAGACGCCACTGAGTGGAACAAGGTTGCGCTGAGGGAAGCGGAGTCAGGGGTACGCTAGTATCCTTCAGACTTCGTGATGGCGCTTTCGACGCGAAGTCTGAAAGCTGCATTGAGTAAAGTTTGGCCCACAACAATCGTCAATTTTTCTGCTCTTCTGGGGATCTTGTATGACAGCCCCACCGCCCTCCGACCTCCCCAACCCGCCGCCGAACGCTCACCGTATGCACTGAACCGAATTCTTTGCCCCATTCTCGTATCACTTAATTTTTCCATCTACCCCTTCAGCGAGGCTCACTGCCATTTTTTTCAGAGCTCTCTTTCTCATGATAATTTTGATTGCTTACTCAGTGCTTGCTTCACAATGGGAATATTGTTCCAGATACCAAGATCTGCATCGATGGCTCTACATTACTGGTTTTCCTCCTCGACAAAAAATACTGTTTCTTGGCGCGTGTACATAGTGTGATTGATTCTGAGAGCCAGGATCACTTGATTGTCTTGCGTGCATTCTTGCCCTATGAAGGTAGGAGTCCCTTTCTGCCAAGAACTTCAGCACCATTTCTTTGACTCTCCAAGCTTGCACGTTTCTGATCAATGTCAACCATGCGCCACGATGCGATAAAAGATATTCAACCGTGATCACACTCCAAAAGGCAGTTGGGCAAACGATAAATTCGTCAGACAGATGTTAGGATTTCTTACAGAATTTCCGTGACTCGGACAGGCACTCCGTGGCGCCTTTCCAAGCGCAGGATACCCCTATAACGCCTACTCGCAACAACATTCCGTCCCAAACGCCTTCCTCGCCCGCCCCCAAAACGGACGACCGTTCCTGACGCTCGTATTCATTCATTTGCTGAGCAAATTATGAAGCAAAGGGATTGGTATGAAGCGGCCGTGATGCTGCATGCATATATGGGTACACATATGCAGCCGTATCTTCGGTAAGATGCCTACGGAAACTCGTGCGAAATCGATTTTCAAGCCAGTGAGAACGGAGGCTTTTTACTTTATGCACGAATTCTGACCTTTTACTCCGTTGTTTCGCCATTTCGCCACTTCATAGCGCCCTACTAGCATTTCAGGCCGAGTGGGAAACCATCGTGCCAATTGCCTTTAAGCAGCTGGGGCGATGGGAATTGCTTTCAGAGGGGCCGAACGAGTCAATCCGTCGATGGGTCTGTAAGATTGGAGGGAAGGGAAGTTGAGAGAGTAGACGATTTGAGGGCAGTCAAACTAGGAGTAGCATTGGAGGGGTCGTGCTTAACGCCCAATCGTCTAATTTAACTTACCACCTTATCTCAGCGTTCAGGTACGCTTCCCACATGATGTATTCTACATCAGAGGAATGGGTGAAATGCTGCCGATTCAATTTCAACCTCGGTTCCGCAGACGTAATGACTCGGCCGTTCCAGTCGTAAGTGATGTTGATATAACACCAACAGATACAGTCGTCATCCGGCAGTTGATTAGGCAGTAAAAGTCGCAGACGCGGCCTGCGCTGCGTCACACGGCGATCGGCTGTTTCCAGCTTATTTAGCCAATTTCTCCTTAATTTTTGCTGTTTTTAGCTGCTCTTCTTAAGGCTGGTTGTTCCTTGTCCTCACAAGATAAATTATGGTCAGGAGTTCTCTAATTTTTGCCAACAATTAAATGGTTAAACAAACAATTAAACAAATACCTCAAAAATCGCAAAAGGCACTTCATTACAAAAGCAAAAAAGAGGAATACAATTCCTAATATACTTCATAAGAACAAAAAACAACTTACTTTGGGAAAAATAAATAATACAGTAAATCTCAGGGAGAAAATGGCTAAATAGGCTGGAAACAGCTGATCGCCGCGGTCGTGACGCGCCGCGGCCGCATCCGCGACCCTTTGACTGCCTAATCAACTGTCCGGATGACAACTGTAACTCTGCATACAACGAGATAAACAACAGCCTCCGTGGTGATTATAGAATCTTCAATTTGATATAAAAATATTTCAGCGCTGCAACCCGATTGTGTAATAATCTCCCACTAATGGCACGGATTTCGAATCAGATTCTCGCCGTGTACGGTGGTCTTTCACACGAGGTACAGAACGACTATGAATCACATTCTTCAAAACACTGTTCTTCTCCCACTCAGGAACTCTGTGCTCAGACCCAGGGGATAGGAGCTTTGGTTTAGGGATTCCTATCATAGAGTCTGGAATCCCTTCCCCGTTAACTCTGGCAAAAAGGTATCATTGTAAGAAGCTCACTGGTTGTGCTTCTACATAACTCGCTTGCTCTGCACCAAAACGGCTACCTATGTGTAATGTCGTTATAACCGTCAGCTAGAAGGAGGACCTAAAGCAGCGAGTTGTGCCAGTCGGACTTCGAGAGGATTCCGAAGGAACGTCGAAAACCCTCCAGTTTTCTGTATGTTATGAATCCTGGTAGCAGCCGCCAAGCGCTAAACTCACCTCCACATAACTAATTCCCACTCAGGCTATCCAGGTCTTGAATCGCCGGTTGGTACTTCAAAGTTATTTTGTATGAGAAATCGACATGTTGGCATCGGCAACCAATGAACTCGCTGTGTAGTGTAGTCACAGAACAGAGGTGTTGAGAAGTGATGGATTTGAGACCAGGGCAGGTCCTGCCGTTGATGGGAATTTCAACATAATACTACTCTCCCCGATGAATTTTCCACCTCTGGTTTCCTACTCATTTTGCCTACCCGTTTTCCTGGATTCTGGAGTTATTTCCGAAAATCCTTGAGTTCTTTCTCAGAGAACTGCTATCGTAGGGGTGGCGAAGGGAGGGGGAGGGAATGTGTAGGGCACGTGAAACGATGGAAGTCGACAGCCAAAAGGATTTTCCACAAAGGCAAATACACCCTCTCCCCCAATACGCCCTCCTCCATGCTTTGAGTGGAATGCACCAGACTACACAGGCCTAAAGGTATATGACACGATAATTTGATACTCGGTCTAAATACTAGCAGGGCGCTATATAGTGAGAAAATGGCGAAAAAACGAAGTGAAACGGTCAAAAACCTGCGAAGAAAAGCCTTCGTTCTTAATGACTCAAAAAGCAATTTTGGACGAGTTTCCCGTAGGCATCTTGCCAATAACCGCTACGGTAGATACGGCTGCATGTATGTACTCATATATCCATGCAGCACCGCGGCCGCTTCATATCAATCCCTTCGCTTCATATTTTACTTAGCAAATGAAGCAATACGAGCATCAGGTACGGTCGTCCATTTGTGGGCGGGCGGGCGGTGGGCGTCGGGTCGGTATGTTGCAGCTTGATAGGGCCTTATAAGGGTACCTTCCTTGAAAAGGCGCTACGCAGCGCCTGCTCAGGGGGCGGGATTCCGTCTGCCAGGCGTATTAATCCCACTCGTCTTATGTTAGGGATTTACAGTGCCAACCCTTTAAACTATAGTGAGTGTTTCAAGTTGAGAGCGAGACGAATCCTGTTTCTTTTCTTGTCTTGTTCCAGTTTTTCTCCAATGTGTTTTCCCCTTCTCTATTAGGAAGCAGCACCCAGTTTATCAATTTTAATCTGCTGTCCTTTCAGCTGTCGAATTATGAGTGCATTGAAGCAGTAAAACGACCGTTCACCCTAGCCGACATGCCTACACTGGCCAAGGATCTTATTTTTAGCGAACCGACAGTTCGAATCGATATGTATCGGAAGAGCTACAGGTAAATGAAGCATCGAATCCGTGGTTTCACAAGAAATGCTAGATGTTTTCAATGCAGTGGAAAAAGGTCTGGAAAACACATTTCACAATTGTGACTCCTAGGTGGTTGGGCTAAATGTAGATTTTCTAGGACCAGGTACGCTCAGAAGGCAAGAATGGCGATGGGGAGGCGGAGAATGACCGAGGTGGTGTAACGGCCAGTGGCCCAAACTACTATGGGATTTGAATTCCGGGCGGGCCCGGCACAAGCAAACCTTCTAGGGACGGTAATTTGCTACCAGATCAATCTGGGATGGTAGAATCACTGATTTATACACTGGCTAGCCTCCGAAAGTCATTGTTTGGGCCATGTCGCACTCTGTAGGCCGCTACGACTCTGAACGGGAGCAGAATGCATGCCGCATCCCAAAAGTTCCCTCCTTTAGCCTTTTCATTTCAGAGAACGGCTCTGCAACATTTGGCTTTGGTGCCGTGAGTCGGGTATGCCGTGACATGGGAGTAAGTGCATATCTTCTTTTGTTTTGTTGAAAATGACCATGATCTACAATTTGCAGTTAATTTTAAGTAGAATATTCCAGCTAAAATTGATTGTTCGAGCACGGAATCCGCTAGATAGTGGCATATGTTGGCTTGGAAAAAAGCAGCGGCTAATCAGTTTATGGAGTGCTCCAGCAAAGGCGTCAAAGAAGGTGAGAACTATGTGATGTCAGCCCCTTAATAGAAACATTCCGCGATCACCGATTGGACAGAGAAAAGGATAAAAGCTCATAGCCATTGCTTTTCCTTCACTGGTGTGGCCCTCCTTTCAACACGATAGTGAGGATGAGCGCGTGTATGGGAAGAACATAACAACCATTAGCCTCCTACGACTTCTTCGCAGATTTGAATGGAATGGAATGTGCGCTCGATCGCAGGATAAAGTGAAAAGATCGATCAGAACAGTACATGTGATATAAAGGGAAATGGGCGCTAGTGCTGGGGCGAGTGGCTGTCGCCGACGTCATTGGTGGAAGGGCTGCGAGAGGGCGTTTGGCTACACCCCACTTAGCCCTTCACCTATGACGTTGGCGACAACCACCCGCCCCAGCAATCGTGCCCACTGTCTCTAATACAGTCATTCTTCGTGAATTCGATAAGACTTTGGCCTAAGAAGCAGCTCACCCAAGTGATAGGTATAAGAAATGGGGAAGTAATGGATTTGTTTATAGTATATTTCCAGACATTTCACTGTTTTATCTGATATTTCACTTGAAATGAAAATAAGGGGACCGTCCACTATCATGGGACCATATTTATGGCCCCG
>MU931368.1:0-26622 GCA_036418165.1 Cooperia oncophora
ATACTTTGCGGCAACGTCTACTAGCGACAACCAGCGTTTTGAGCATCCGCCTGTGCCACTAACTAGAAGAGTGTAGCTATCGAGGTACAAATGGGGATGTGCGAAATGTCGGTGTGAGTACTGTGAGAAGTGGAGAGTATAGAGAAATGGGAAATTAGCAGACAGTCGGTTTGAGCGTCGTGAAACTGCGGCGTGTCAACTGCACCATACAACTACACTAAACCGTACATTAAATTGCATAATTCTGTGCTGATGGACGCTCAAAACGCTGCTGGTCGCTGATGGACACTGCCGCCCAGTGTGAACGCAACCTCCGCGGTGGCGATCAAGCGTGTGAAGCCAATCAGTTAGGAAATAGTTCGCAAGATTGCACGCGATGCCGCAATCCGGATGTCCTGAACTACACCTATTTCCACTGCGATTGGCAAGTAGATCAGTGTTTCGCATGATAATAGTATGTATTATAGAACGCACAGCTTACCGAGCAGCTGCGCGATGCACATCAATCTGTCGTGAAGCTTCAAGAAAAAGTCACCTCACTAGAGTTTACCACGGTAAGAAATTGTTTGTCAACTACTCAACTACTAACTTCTCTTGTGAACTTCAACCGGATGAGTGACTGGTGGCGTAGTTGAGCGAAGGGAACCTTCAAAGGACTCTTGTGCAGATTTGGGATTACTACAATGCAAACGAGAATTTCAGGCTCAATCTAGGAGGGTAGAAGCGCCGGGGTCCAACTGTAACTATACCGTAACTGCCTTTGTAATTCCCATTTTCTGGCCGGTCAAGCAAATAATGGACAAGCACGCCGGAAACTTTATTTTTTATTTTATTTCATGGTTTATGTACCATTTTCACTTTGAATTCACCACTTTTCAAACCAAATTCACCACTCTTTTAGACCAGGCAGTTCACCAAGATCACGCCAGACACCACCGCGAACCCTGCCCCGACGGTCACGCCTACTTGTCAGCGCGGACATAGATTTTCAACACATGACTGACTCCGCCCATTCTTTAAAGTTTGTTGCGAACTTCAAATCTTCATAACTTTTTCAATTTTTAATTTCACATCCACTCTTCGCACAACGAAGGTACTCGTAGACGCGCATTCATGCACCGGCAAATCCAGCTCCACCCCTTTGGCCACGCCCACTTGCTTTTTGATATTTTTTCAAAATTTTTGCATTTTTGGACTGCTCCATGAAGCCCCGCTCACTGTGAAAGGCTCCGCCCACTTTGAGAAGCTCCGTTTATCTTTCAAAAATGGTGCAAATCGGCGGTATAGAGCCATGCCTTGCATGGCAAGGATGTTGCTGGTCATTCGGAACAAATCCGAGTAACGTTGGCTTGCATGCTAGGGTCTCGTCCGTCACTCGGAGCGATTAATCAGGTAAGGTTTGTTCCGAATGACCAGCAACACCCTTGTCATGCAAGCCATGGCTCTATACTGCCGATTTGCACCAAAAGTGGGCGGGGCTTCTTCAAAATGGGCGGAGCTTCATAAAAGCAAGCGGGAATGGCCAAGGGGGCGGAGCCTAATTGCCGGTGCATGAATGCGCGTCTACGAGTACCTTCGTTGTGCGAAGAGTGGATGTGAAATTAAAAATTGAAAAGTTGTGAAGATTTGAAGTTCGCAACAAACTTTAAAGAATGGGCGGAGACGGTCATGTGTTGATGTGTTGAAAATCTATGTGACAAGGCAGGGTTCCCGGTGGTGTCTGGCGTGATCTGGTTGGTGTACTGCCTGGTCTAAGAAGAGTGGTGAATTTGGTTTGAAAAGTGGTGAATTTGCTTTGAAAAGTGGTGAATTTGCTTTGAAAAGTGGTGAATTTAAAGTGAAAATGGTATATATAAAGCGATAGGTTTTCCATAGCTGCTCTTATTACCGTAATTTTTGGCCATATTCGTGGCAAACGTTCAAGCGAAGAGAGACCGAGTAGTGGCAAATGGCATGGTAGCTTCAGTTGTAGGGTTCGGCTGTAGGCAATCAACTCCTCATGCTTCCTTTTTTACAGTTTGGGACATTTTTTACCGTGTTATCTAAGCAGTCTTACAGTTCATTCATGCGCTGTTGCCATATCCATTTCTTGGCTTTACAGGGAGAATTGAAGGAGGATCGCGACAAGCATGTCGGCGAGTTGGAAGCTCAACTGAGACAAACCTACGACCTTGAGAAAAAGTCGATAGAGGATCAGTATCGTCAGGTAAGAGCCATTCGTGTACCGCTATTTCTATTCTATATCAATTTGTTTGTCGCGTCAACCTCGTAATCTAACATTTTGTCCCCTTCCTCAATTCAGTACCTACAGTTTTCGAATGACTTGAGCGCGAATCTAGCGCAGAGCACAACGTCTTCACCACCGAAATTAGACGGAGCCTGTCAGCGGCCTGTGGGATTTAAAGCGGCGCCAGCCCTTTCCACCGATCGCTGCGCCTTCTTTCGTTTATTGAGTGTGAAGGGAGCTATAGCGGCGCAAAAGCCAACGCAAGGCGTTATCGCTGCATTTGCTAATGATCGCGACACGATGCGAAACGCTATGCTAAGACCCAAACAAGTAAAATAAATAGTCCAATTCAAAAAAAATAGGATCCCGAAAACTAATCATAAGGAGAGGCCTTCGTTCAGAGGTAGCACCGAGCCCTACGTTAACGGCCTCTGTTCGAATCCGTAACGAAAACCCAGCAGATTAGAGGTTCGGGCGAATGAATGAAGTATTTGTCCAATAATTCGCTGCGAGACGACCATGGGAACCGATCGCGCCAAGTGACCTCCTCCCTTGCGGTACGGTCACTATATTCCACAAACTTTCTGGACTTACTCCCTTTAGCCGCGTCAATTTTCTGTTATTCTCTACTCTCTCTCTCCTTTGCGCGCTGTTCTATGGCCACTGTGACGTCATAAATTCAAGCATTCACGCATAATGAGTGCCTCACCCAACCCGCAGCCTTAGACAGCGTGCAGACTTCGCGATGACGCGCGTCGACGTGCTGTAACGCGCGTTGCCACAATTGTCACCGCGCTCCAAAGCTATAGACGCAAACGCTGCTGCAGAAGTCCGGTGCCGATCACTGTGTGACTAGGCAAAACCACCACCGTATTTCCCATACGCTCTCGATGCACAAGCGGCCAGCGTCCTTCAATCGCGCGTTCACAGACGGAAATCGATCGACGCCGACCGTCTGTGGCTGCGTTCGCGTCCGAGCGCTGTTGCGACTGTAGTGCATCACAGCGCGTCGACGCGCGTAATCGCGAAGTCTTGACGGTTCCTTACTGGGCCGTGAAGAGCGCGCACAAGTGTGCCACAAGGACAAACACATGCCCTCTCTGCCTTAGACTGACACACCTCTTGATTACGACGTTACGACGTAGGGGAGACCGGTTAGGTAATAGAGACATCTTGTACCATGTTTGTGGCTGTTGCTACCAACTTCTCTATTTGGTCCGTGATTATTACCCATAGAACAATTATAAATCGTAGGCAGATCAACGATGACTGCGTCCAAGGCGCGTTGAAAGTGCAGCTCCTTACTGAAGAGAAGGCTGCAACTGCTTCAGAACTGGAACGACTACGACAACAACTAGCGAACAAACAAAGCCAGGTAATAGGCAGAGTTAAATTGATCACATTGTGCCCTTGAGATCCATACTTCAAGATACAGTCCAGTTCGCTGCTGATGTATAGGCGTGCCAGAAAGGCTGGAATCAGCATAGCGCCGACCCCTACACTATTTCTTCTACATCGTCAATACAACGAGCACGCAGGTTCAACAGCCAAAACTAAGCCTCCTAATAAGCTCTCACCGCAGCCATTAGCTGTAATCCGGCGAATGTAGACTCAAAGGGGCTAGGACTCTATATACCAAAACGAGGAATAGGGAGAATTGCATTCTGAGGATTTGCTCGCTATCTTAATCACGTTATTCACATTGTTTCCTCGACAAACACGAGGATTGCCTCAAATGCACCAGGCGCGATAAGCTGGTACTTGATCAAACATTAGTAGCAGGGTGGTATATAGCGGGGAAAATGATGAAAGAGCAAAGTTGAGTGGTGTCAAAAATGTGCCAAAATACCTTTGTTCTGCATGGCATTGGATGCTCATTTGCAGTGGGCGTTTGGGTGGGCATATCGCGGCCTTGCTAAAGGGCTATAATGGTGCCCTTGCTTGGAGAAAGGACCACGCCGAGCCTGGGGAGCAGTATTCTTTATCGCTTCATGCGTTATCCGCTGGGCACACCGGACCATGTAACCCTTGTCGGTTCTGCGTGGCTAATCCTGCCTTCAAGGCATAATTAACTATGAGACGTGGAAGTTCAATAAGCTTTCGGGTTTCTGTGGTTGGCAGCAGTCACCTCGAAGCCGACTGCTAGCCGAAAAGTTGTAATGCATGGGAATGAGGGTGTGCTAAAGCGTCTCCAAAAGACCGCAAGATGGTCCACTTTGATGACGCTTTGTTGTATACTTCCTCTCCGCAGTCCAAAGGATCGCGTCCTCCACTCGAAAAGAATGTGTGTTTGAAATTAGGGCGCAGTTCGACGACTCTTTTGTTTTTTTTTTTTTGCCAAGAGAGCCGTATAAAGTATGCCAATTTTTGACCAGCTTTCTGGCTCAGTTGCTGAAATGTGTTTTCCTACAGTGCTGTTAGTTCAGTACCCGTTGTTCGAGGCTAATTTGCTCAATTATTAATTAATTAATTAACTAACTAATTGATTAATTAATTCAAGTTAATTTAACCAACGGCAAGAGGTATTTCGCCTAATTGAAATGTAGTTAAAAATTATGTCCGATGGAGAGCAGAACTGAAGCGCGCTATCCAAACTGGTATTAATCCGAGTTTTACAGGTAGCTGATCTCAATATGGCCGAAGCGAATCAGAAAGATGCGTGATTACCTCTCACCGTGAAACTGAAAGAGATTAGGAAAAGGAAAAGCAGCAACAGTTCAAAGAACGGGATAGGTTGGAGCTCTATAGCGTTTTTTGCTCTCAGCCCTTCCTTAATAAGGACTAAAAAAACAAGATAACGCACAGAAAGATATTCGTGTTAGCGCTGTGGTATTATATTACATTTTCCTCTTTGGAATTCACGCTTTTCAAACAAATTCAGACTTGTTATCCATGGCACGTTGCACGTCGCTTGAAAGAAGTCCAAGAATGCAACAATTTTTGAGGAAATATCACGATTTCGCAAAAAGCCGCGGGGTGGCTGGGAGGCGGAGCCTAATGTGCCAGTGCATATATGCGCGTATACGAATACTTTTGCTGTGTGAGAGTGGAAGTGAAAACAACGGCTGCGAAAAAGCTATGAAAAGTCGAAGTTTGCCACAAAATTTTTAAAAGGTGCGCGGAATTGCCCACGTGCCAATGTACACTCCTTTCTACGCTAGTGGCTCGTGAAAATAGTAAAGTGCAAAAGTCAACAAAAAGCGAAGGTTTGTGGCAAAAAAATATAAGAAATGAAGACCCACGTGAGTTGTATGGCTGTAAGGGGCGGGGGCTTGCAGTAGAGGTCAAGTGAGGCAGATGGGTGACCATAAAGTCTTAGAATTTGGTTTCAAAAGTCCTGTGGTTATGGAAGCCGTGAGTTGGCTCTGGAAAGTGCGTGAATTTGGTTCTGAAAGGTCGTGCATACACAGTAAAAAAAATGTGTTGTGAGGTAAACCGCGAAGAGGATAAGCAGGGATCAATAGGTTTCGCAGTTCGGTTAAGTGAGCCACGCGTGGCTTCTGAGAACTAGGTTAACTAGTCGTAGATTGGGATCTCCACCGAGGGGGGTGCATCGGTTCCCCGAATGTATTGCTCTGTAGGAGGTAAATTCGCTATCGTTTCGTCATGGTGGGCTAAGTTGTCCTGTATTTAGAAATGGGATACGTTTCTGACTCAAAAAATATCTCAACACTGGATAATCCTTGTCCTTCAAAATATCCCCTACAGGTCTCCGTTGAAGGCATTAGGCACGATAGTCTACTACTAGGCCTAAAATGCGAGCAGGTTGCTATCTAGTGGGGAAAACGGAAAAAAAACGATGTGAAACGGTCAAAAAGGAGAAACCTTTGTAATCCATGACTAGAAGGTGATTTCGGACGAGTTTCCCGCAAGCATACGGCTGCACATATGTACTTATATGCAGCACCGCAGCATTTTCATACCAGTCCCTTCGCTTCACATCGTACTTTGCAAATGAAGCAATACGAGCACCTGGTATGGTGTCGCGTCTTGTGGGCGTCCGTGTAGGTACTGTTGCACTTGTTAGAAGTCTTATAAGGGTACCGGCTCATCTCAAAGAAGGGCGTACGGGGCAGGCGACCGTGCTGAGGGGCGCGGAATTTCCGATCATGCTAGGCCATATTAATCTATTCGTCTTGGGATTTTGCTAACTGTGTATCAAACTAGAGAGGGACCCTCGGAAGCGAGCGCAGTGAGCGTGGAATATTCGTTGACACAGACACAATTTAATCTAAGTTCGTGTGGCTGTGGCCCTGGCATGTTGTCGTCCCAATATTCGTCGATCATGCTTAGTAGACATAACCAAAACACTATCGCCTTTCGTGCCAGGTGACAGGCGTCAGCATTTTGCTGAACCTATTTTTATCAAGATATTTGCGGGTTTTCTTTGGCTGGTGATGCCCCTTGTAGTACAGCTGTCAATCAACTGTACGTATTATTTGCGCACGAAATTGCTAACATCACTCGAGTCGCATGAGCACTTCATTTGATTTCAGCTTAAAGCATCAGATGGAATCTTTGAGAACTAAGTTATCGTCGGCGAGTGGAATTTCAGAAGAAGAAAAATGCGGCTGATAGTCGTATGAAGAAGCTCGCTATGGAGGTGAAGATTTAAATTGCTGTCTAGGAAGAATACTTTTAGCAGTACTTGTATTCTAGAATGCAGAGCTCTCCGAACAATTACACCATGCACTTGAAACTGTCGTTGAGCTTCGTGAGAAAGTTACTTCGCTGGAGTCCACAAAGGTGAGTAAAGAAGAAAACTGGTTTTGTTCTCCTCAACGGACTTCAACCGCTGTCCAAGAATTAAGGGCCGACGCCGCGGAGATTGCTCCAGATGTGAGGCTCAGCGAACGAACTCCGGCGTGGAAGCACTGATAGCACTTGAGAACTGGCCTGAGAAGAACATGGTCGTTCGGGAGTCAATCCGAGCTGCCGCCAGCACGTCCTGCCTGTAGTGCGGTTACTGCACTAAGCCTCTTACTATATGCGGTTGTGAATTCCTTCGACCTACTTGACATTGCCGACATCATGAAGCCACTCGGTGCACCAAACGTAAAGCATTTCGCCTACACAATTTCTGGGTGTTATTGGGCCGTCTACACCGATGCGTGGGGGTATTCTACGATACTTTTTCAATATCGAGTGGCTTTGTGAAAAGGGTGAAACGTCAGCAGGGACATGAGCGAGAAAACTGTTGGCGCATCTTCATCGAAGTATTTTGAATTGAATATTGGATTTTTTCAACTAGCTATTGCTACCCAGAAACTTCCAGAATAATTGCCCTCGGATAGAAAATTGACTGTGATCGCTCGGAGCTCCGATCACTAATGTCTCATCGTATTTGTCGTCGGCGCCATATGGCACCAGTTGGCCCCATTTGTAACTGGCAGTCCTTGCTGGAATTCGATATGAGCTTCCTTTACGGGTTTATTTAACATCCTTATTACAAGAATGTCCTCTCCTTTTAGTGCTGACGCCATGTGACGCCAGTGGGCCGCCAACTTGATGTACAACGTTTTGTTAGGACGAATACCTAGTGTGAACTGCGCACAATGCGCATATCTGACATCTTATAAAGAAACATTTTAGGGGCGTTCATTTGGGCGGCCAGCTTACCTGACCATCAGAGACTAGTGGTTGTTCGGCTCTAGTGGGCACGGCATGAAGCCGTATGAAAGAGAAATTCATTCTCTCTGGGTTTGGCGCTTAACAGAGCTCTAAGTAGCGCTCGTTTCGAAAAAGTGTGTTGGCATGGGCGTCCTTGAATTTTCGTAGAAGGTAAAAGAGCAAAAAAAGCAGAGAGGCAGGAGTTACAGTATGAAGTTTCAAAAATCTAGATCGCGTTGGAAAGTGGGTGTGATCGAGGGAGGCGGGGCTGCAGATGGTGTCCAGTGTGGTCAGGGGTGGTAGGAAAAGAGCTCACTGCAGAGCTGCTTGATCATTTTGCGAAATATAACAGAGCGGACAAAAAAAGTGGTCCAGCGGAGCGGATAATGACACGGTGGCTCACAGCGGACGCATGCGAAAGAGCGCCATTGCCCTTCGTAGCGCTTCCCGCCAAACGTGACTGTCGTCAACGTGCTAACACTTGGTTTATGGAACACCGTTTCGTATAGTCTTTGCACCGTCACGATTCACTTATTTGAAACCGGCGGAGAGCACATGTCGAGAACATCGCCGTGACATACAATAGTGTATGCGGCTGGAGTGGTAGGCTGGCTCTGTTCGTGATGACCGGGAGTAATATACTACAGTCTAGTTCGCTGCAAATTCTAGGGCGTCTCGGGGGCCATCACCAATTGTGCTGACAGCTTGCTCCCTTCAACGATAAGTGGGGAACATGTGCGCACGACCCCCCCTGCTCCGCCGCTTGACAGCCAGCATGCCGTAGGCGAAGCAAAACTGTAAGGCTTTCTATAGGTACCCCCGACGTTTTTGGCTACTTGCAGTCGTGGTCTCCGGGCAGGACAGAGTTTGGGTGTTTGGTCGAGTCCCTATGACTCCCCTTACTAGAGGGTGGCTTGATACAACCCCCCTTCCCCATCCTACCTACCACTATCTTAGATTTTCCCAACTTCATACATTTTTTTCCAATTTTGCGAAATTTCCCAGCACTACAAACTCTCTCTCAAAGGGCAAATACCCCACGCCCCTCTCTCAATAGCGAGCAAATACGACCTCCCGTCGAGGAAACAAGAAACCCATTTATCAAAGAAGGTTTGCTTCAAGACACCGTAGCGACGCTGTATGTTGTGAGTTTAAAGACAGCTCCCGCGATAAAAGTGTCAAGGATAATTGCTGATCAATTATGAAACAGTAGCTGATAAGTAATTCCTCAATGAAGGAAAAAAGCAACAAGAGCCCTCAAGAACACCACAAACAAAATTGCTCCCTTACAGTTACACCGCCCTGCGGTCCGTGGGCAACCCCTGGCTCACAAATCACTTTGTCACATCTCCCAGTAGTGGATATCATCGAATGCGAAGAAAAGAAAACAAAAAACAACAGAAACATAGAGGAAAAACTCTTGAAAAGGAAAGGAAACATTTAAAAAGCCGGCGTTCGAACCTAGGGTTACGGTAGCGAGCATGTTTTAGTGTAGTGAAGTGCGTCGAGCTTTTGCACCACAGAAATTGCATCATTCGTGATTTTTACGCGTTTTACCTTACGAGATGGGTTGCTGTTGACTGTACGTGCTCCCAATGAATAAAATGTGATGAAGGAGAGCAGAATTATTTACGAGCACGAGCGCGGTCAGCAAAAAATACATGCAGTTCCGATTAATGACTGCCGTCCCAACAAGGAACAACTGAGCGGCTCTCCGTCAGAGGGCAGCTAGCTAGTGAGGCGGTCCAACTGAGCAGGCGTTAGAACTAGAACTTTGAGCGGTTCTAGCTTCGCTTCTCACTCGTGAAGAGTCACGAGAATGAGACAGTATCTACTTGCGGATGAATAGCGTGCCAAGAGGGCGCCATGGTCTACTTGAGCGCGGGGGGTTGTCTTTGACAGTAAGACAGTCAGCTATCGCTCGCAGCCCCGGCCCCTTGACATTCTGGAGCGTTTTACGTTCTGAAACAGTTTCACAGTTCTTCCATACGCTATAGTAATAACACTTTGATACAGGAGGAGTTCCAAGATTACCATGACAAGAGTGTGGGACAATTAGAAGGCAGCAGCTAAAGAAACTCACGGAGTATAGGAGTAAAGAGGTCTCTCCAGAGCCTCTATCGTCAGTGAGAGTCGCGCTTTCGGACTTTCTTTTTGATTTTTCCACTGAAATTATGTTAATATTATGTATTTTTTTCAACTAAACTGTTGACAGATCAGAGAGGACTTCAAACAAGCCGTTGAGAAGATAAATAGTCTAAATAAAGAAAAGGCAGCTACTGATTCAGAACTGGAACGACTACGCGAACAACTAGCGAGATTAAACAAAATGGTGATATCATTATTATTATGTTAACCACAAATAATCAGAGCATGCTTGCCACTATTACAGTGGAGAATTTATCATTGAAAGCAGTAGGCTGGGGGCGGGCGGTTGCTTCCAACGTCATTGGTGGAAAAACTGCGAGAGGGCATTCGGCACAGCCGATTAAGCCTTCAACTGGCATTGGTAGCAACAGCCCGCTCCAGCCATCGAGCTAATTGTCTTTAACAAACCCTTCGCTTATCCATCACTCAAATGCCGTTGCCACAGGGCTCCTGAGTGATAGTGGCCCGTTACGGCAACATCGATGAAATGGGGAACAAAATTTTGGAACAGTTACTGTAGTAATGAATATGCTCGTAGCTCAGAGAATAGGCCTTCCTCAGTATCCTCGAGTACAAGAAAGAAGTTGTTTCCATGCTCGTGTAGCCGTGTCTAGGAGAGGCATTTTTAAAAATGTCAAGCCGGTTGGCGAGATCCATCGTTGTCGCGCACTCTTAGAAAATAGGATATTTGATCTAGTTGATCAGGCCTACTGAAGCTTACATTTCCTAGCTTTTCTGTACTTCCCGATTTAGATGAATTCTGTGTGCGGATGTCGCGTAGGCGACATCAATTGCAGAGCCGCCGTCGCCACGCTGCCGCATCTCGGATCTCATAACCCATCTAGGCCTCCGTAATCGCGACAGCGATTGCTAGGCGGCAGCTTCGAAGTCGAGGTGGTTCTCAAAGAACGAAGCAAACAGTTACGGTAAATAAGACTGACTCCGGGTGCTAAACACACGAAACACTCTGTTTGTTTGGGTTGTGCAATGTTCTTTAGCAAAGGCTGCACGTACGCATCAGGAACATTAGGCCGGCTGGCTTGCGCGCACTTACAGTCATGATCCCTGCAAACAGTGGGGCGTGTAAGGAGGCATGACTGGAATCGCAGCTAGAACAGCCGTCCCGCTAACTGATGCGGACCCGTGGTTGGAATCATTGATGGTGAGGCCACTTTGGTAGCGTTCCAGTCCATTGTTCGCCTCACACGCCCCTATGCGTGTTGCAGGAATCATGGAGTTGTAAGAACAGTCTTCGTCGCTGCGGATGTAAATGGAGCGTGTCAGTGTATCGAGTCAAAAGTGATAGCGAGAGTCGCGCGCCCTCTCCATCCACCCTTTGAAGTAAGCGATCGAGCATTGGATGGGAAGAGGCGCCTGTACGGGACCGGGTATGATTAGCAGGCTTTTATTGCTACATATTTTGATTTTACCTTCGTCGGTCAGCTCGACAGTTGTCTTTAACTGCACATTCCATTCCGTTTAAGTTTGCTTTTTTCTTAGCTGTTCAAATTCCCTTATTTTGGTTTAGCCCATCTACTCCATTCCAATTTTCTTCCTCTTACACGTATTTAGTACTCAAAACTGTTATAACATTCTCTCATTTTTACTGTACAATTCCTTCTCATTTTTATTGCATGAATTTTACACGTGAGCTTTTTCTACATGTTTTCTCTTTTTGTCCTATTTCTTGCTCCTTCCCCTGTGTAGTCTATGTCCATGTCTTCAACCCTGTCGTACTGACGAGCCTGGGGGGTTGGTAAGACTTCGATGATTCGTCCTTAGCGAACACGGAGAAACGGATCCATCTTGTGGCTGTGGAGTGTAAAATGCATTTCCCCAATGTTTTGTTTTTCTTGTGTTTCTACATTGTCGCTTACTCACTTCAACAATTATTGAATAACGGGTTTGGCGCCGCGCCTAGCCCATCCCCCACTGACGCGCAGCGGACAAGACTGTGGCTTCTGTAGCTGTGCCTCTGCAACCCAAATCCCCCAGTCTGCACGTTCAGAAAGCCCATATCTCTCTAGATTCCCCTAATAGGAGATGAACCTCAGAGAGCGTTATTGCAGATGTCGATCGCTAGACGGAAGCTGAATCGAATTTGCGTGACAACTCGTCTCAAGAAGGATTGTTGACTAACTGCGAAGTTTCACTCTGCAAACATTTTTCCAGCAAAGCTGTCAAATTCGTGAATATTCTGATATTTTTTGTTTATCAACGTCATTATAGCTGGTATCGTTGCGCATCGAAGAGGGAAATATTTCGGCTCTCTATCGTGATGGCAGCTAAGGAAAAGGATGATATGGGCGGATTTTGACGCTCTCAGACTGGTCCTCTTTCTCCTCTGGTTTCAAGTTTCAAATATATAAGATGAAAGTGAAATTTTAGAGAAATCTTGGAGAGACAGTCGCAGGAACGTATGCCTGTGATGCCCGAGGTCACGGTGCAAGAGCGTATGGCTGTGATGCCTGAGGTCAAGGTGCAGAAGGCCGTGGCGATAAATGGCAGGACATCCAGCGGAAGTGAGCGACATTAATTCGTCTGAGTTCATTTTTAACAGCTCAGGACGGAGAGCCGTTCGCTGGGTAACAGAGTATAAACTAACCAAAGACTGATTGAGCGTTGGTGGATGATATATCGGGCGTCGAACCGCCACGAACTTTGCAGTGTGTTGAGCTAGACGGCTTGACGCGCTGCAGCATTGCCACGTTGAGTGAGAGGGTCCTGGTGCAGATGGCTTTGCTCATGACGTCTCTTTTGCCGTCCACCGCCACTGCTCGGGGCGGGAAAGGCTGCGTTTAGTACAGGTAGGCCAAAAGTCTTGCGATTCTTTGATTGAATGTTCGAGAAAAAGACCAAAAAACATCTCGAATGTTTCTATCCCTAATTAGTGGAGGCTGTTCTCTGGGGTTTCTGCGAATGGGTATATCATAACTTTGTGGAAGTTTTTAAAAATTGAAAGTTACCTCAGAAATGCAAGTAGCTTTCTGCGGACTTATCGGCACTTTATGTAGTTCCTGTAAGGCCACTTCAGTCCGCAGTCGAGGAAAGCTAACACCGTAAACGTATGTCTTGAGTGAGGGATACTGCGCTTTGCCATGGCAGTGGGTAGCTATTTTGCTCAGCGTTTGCCAAGGCTGGGACTTAATTTAATTGAAGGTAGGCAATGTTTAGGTTGGCGCCAGCACAGATGACTGGCCGCTCGCGCTCAAGTTCTTGAGCGAGGCAGTCCGAAGGTACCACCAGTAAGTTTGGCAACGCCTCTCTAGGCTCCACCTGACTGACAAGTGCCGTGCTTCTCCCTCACGTCACTGTAGACGCTGCTCGTCCTGGATCAATACATATCCCTCACGTCACTGGTGGACGCTGCGACGCTGGTAGGCGCTAGATCGATATCTCTGCTTTCTCAGTCGCTACGGACGCTCTGAATGCTGCTGCTCGCTGGTGAACGCTGCTGGTCGACGCCGCAAGGTATGAAGGTAGCACAAGACAGTTCCTAGTTTGCCGCTTATTGCAAGCGACGTAAAATGTGGCGGAGCGCGGCAACTACATGTTGTCGATGGGAGCAACGAACTCCTGGAATTTGAGCGGTAGACTGCGTTCACACTTTGCAGCAACGTCACCAGCGACTACTAGCGTTCCGAGCGTCCGGCAGCGTCGGCGACTGTGGAAGCATAGATACCAGTATAGCGTCTATCTGCGTCTACCGGCGTCTACGAGCGACCATCAAGCACCCCACAGCGACCAGCAGGCATCTCGAGGGCTAGGGAAGTATAGGTATCGGTCTAGCGACCAGCAGCGTCTACCAGCGTCCACCAACGGCCTGGAGCGTCCAGGACTGGAGAGTATGGAGCGACAGGAGAATGGTGCCGAGACAGCTGGTACTCCCCTGTCGCCCCTCTCTACCACTAGTCTGCTACGCTCTCGTGATCTGCCCACACTTACAGTTGTGCTGCTGCCACCCTCGAACGCTAAGTCGTCCTATACTCTCTACCAGCAGTCTCACCATCCTATTCCCCCATACTCTAGCGACTGTCTGCTACCCTACTATCGCCCCATGCTGGGTGTTGCTGGTCAGTAGTGGTCCCTGTGACGCACGCCGCAATTATGGAAGGCGGCTCTGCTGAGATAATGGCTGTAAGCGTGCATGCTTCGTCGCTGCGGCTGAATCTAACGATACGCATCCGAGTGTCTGTGTAATTACAGTCTAGAAAGTACGGAGGATACCACTCTGTTCATTTCAGGAAATCGACGACGTGACGAACGCATCAACGCCATCAACGACGCGGCGGTAAGCGAAGTCTCTGCTGTAGTTAGCTTTATTGAGGAGGGAGACCGAACGTGTATGCTGAAATCTACTATTACTTTAGCAATATCCTTCAGTATCTCACGCTATCCACAATTTACTTTCGAAGTTCCTTCTCGCCAGAATTTTTATCTTGATAGCCCCTGAACTTCATATTTCCATTTTCAGTAATTCTGACGCGGAGGACAGGTTCGGCGATGACAACACCTATGACCACACCTATGACGACGACGACTTCAGGCGTAGAGGTGAGTCGTAAAGTCATGCTAATCATCCGTTTCGTTGTTTGTAGACAGAACCAATCATATTCACTACTTACCTCTTACTGCTTACGCATAATCTCCGACTCTAGAATCAAAAGAATATAGATGTACCAAGGCATCTGCGTTCTTTAGCGCTACGCTTCGTCATTGTGAGGAATTAGCTCTAGGCGCACTTCAGACAGTTGCGGCAGGAAGAGTTGGTAGTATATTTGAGACAAGTGAATCCATTCAGGTGCGTGGTCGGGGCTTACCGTGTGGGCGGAGTGAAGCCTCCCCTTGGTCACGCTTCACTGATGCATCCTTTGTATTGGAGGTACGCTGTATCCTCACATTTGGATATCCTGGCTTATACCATGTTCGACGAATGGAGACCCGAAGGGCATCCGCCTATCCCTATGCTTCAGCCGCATTTCCACACCTTTTCGAACGGCGGTAATATTACTTCTGCAGCCGCGGACCCGCTCAGTCTTCCCAAAAAAAATCTTCCCATATGTAGCAACGGGTCGTGGGTTAGCGTATCAAGATGTCTTCAACTTCAATGAAGAAGAATTACCTGCTAAGGGAGCGATTGCGAATAACTCTTGATATGAATAATACCTTAAAAAGGTTTTAGTTCTGACTCCGCCCATAGGACCAGCTTGGCCCTGCTTCAGAGCCTTTTTGTGACAGCCGGGCGTGTTTTTTCCAGTGGACTATCTCTTATAGTTAGCACAAAGTTTTTCAAAATTCACAAAAAAGCTCCCTTTTCCCAGCCTGGAAGAACTTTTAATTTTTTTAGTTTTTTTATTCATTATTGCACATTACATGCGCGCTATTTCACGAATCGGTAGACGGTAGTAGGCAGCCTTCTGGTACCCTGTTCACTGCGGACAGTGGGACGTTCAAGGGGGGCTGGGTTTGGCGCAGCGCCAGCCTCTCCAGTTATTTTGATGGCCAGCTTCCACGATTGGTGGAGAAGAGGGAGACTTCGCGCCAAAACAGCTCCCTGAAACGCCCAGCGTCCGCAGTGAGCAAGTTGTGATGCACGGCGCATACCACAGAAGCTAAGGATTCCGAGATCATTCAGAGCAGGTCTAAATTCGATACACTCAGGAAAAACTTGGCAAATGCAATGTATGGACTAGTTCTACAACTTCGCGATTTCCTGTTAGGTTCTACTGAAACCTTCGGCGCTGTTCGGTTTAGGAGGGGCATTTTGCACTTTCGCTAGCTCCATCTGGTGGTTCCTGTTGAATTACAAGTATCGCACTGCTAAGACCTGTGAACTCTTGTCAAGCTCGCGTGAAGCTCATGTAAATGCGTAGCTGTACAGTTATACAGGCCTCCACATGTGGCATCGACAGTTATAGATGGTAACTAACAAAACGCCCCCACCAAGCCGAACTGCTCCAAATTGTTTTCTTGAAAAGTCGTTTTCGTAAAGACGTTGTAGATCTGAAATAATTGCTTCAGTTATGGGTTCCAGAAAGTCCTTTAAAACTGATCTCTTCAACAAACACAACAGTTCCAGCCTATTTCTATTGTTACAGGACTCAACGCCAGTCATTTCCACACCTGAGCCTGCTGCGAATAACCACCAAGCTAACGAAGGAAAGTACTGTGATTTCTGTTCAGGTACTGGCGTGACAGCTTCATGTAATGCGTAGCGTGGTACAGTTACAGTCGTCATCCTTGCACTTGATAGGGGCGTGTCGGCGAGAAGGAGCGTGCACACTGTTTGAAGCCTTCTCAGCCTTTTCGTTGAAACGCGTATGCGACAAAAAGTGATAGAAAACGAGTAACACGAAGGAATATAATAAGTAAATCGTCACTCCTGGTGTCAACGATGGTGGCAGTACGGGTGCGTGACGTAACGCAGGCGCGCCGCACGCAGCGCAACTGACATGCCTATCAAGTGCAAGGATGACGACTTACAGGCCTCCACCGTGCATCGACAGTTTATAGATGTAACTAACAAAAACGCCCCGCCACCAAGACGACCCTGATGTCAAATGTTTTTTTTGCCTGAAAGTCGATTCTTGTGTAAAGCACGTTAGAGATCTGAAAAAGTGGCTTCAGATATGGTTCCAGAGTCCTTTAAATCTGATCGCTTCACAAACACACAGTTCTGCAGCTATTTCTATTGTTACAGACTCAAGCCATTATTTCCACACCGTTGAGCCTGCTGCGAATAACCACCAAGCTAACGAAGGAAAGTACTGTGATTTCTGTTCAGGTACTGTTTTCCGATGCGGACCTTTGTGGAATATATAACGCTCACTTTTTTCAGAATATGGTCACGATACATTCGATTGTGCGTCTTATAAAGCGAGAAGGCAGGTCAAAATCAAAATGACATAATGACTTATGACCTTCACGACCTGTTCTCGCTCGCTATCTAGTGCCATTCGCTCGCATTTGCTGAGAACCGTCACCGGCAGGGACACCTCGACCAACCATTGCAATTTCACATTTCATTTGTATTATATAAGTCCTCAAAGGATACAAGGATAAAGTCTTCGCCGTTGATTAGTCCTTTTTTGGATGCGGATGCATTCTACTTCCATTCAGAATCTTACAAGGGAGGATGGTAGGCTGCGAAGTGGCATTTGAAAATGAAAATGTATAATCCGGCTGAAAGGTCTCCGGACGGGGACTACGAAGCGTCTTCCATATATCTCGCGGATCCTCCCAGAAAAGAATTACGGAGGTTTATGGGAGAATATTCGCAATTCGCATTAAAAGGCACCATTTGCCTACCCGTGTAGAAGGCTGAGTGGATACGTCGTAGAGCTCCCGAAGGGTTTTCCTAGGTTCGGGTTCTTGATTCCGTCCCGCATTTTGTGCTTCTTTCGTAAGTGGTTCCTTGCAACTTTCGAAGCTTATTTGCATAACGCTTACCTGAATAATGTCGTGACGTAATGTTTCTGAACTGATGGAGCCATTGCGAACGATTTCATGGAGATCACTTCTGGCTGTAGAGATTGTCATAGAAGCCGAAAACTTCCAGCAGATGCAACCACTTGATATAGACATCATTCAACACTATGTAAGTGATGAATTAAGATTTTGCCCATCTCCAGCATGATGCCGTATCAACGCCACTTCATATGAAAGCACTTTTTCACAATAATCATCATCGCGCACAACTTCGTGCGGCTTCGTTTCCAGTCATGTCATTTGAGAAATGAACGGTATATTTTTGGGCAGAATCATTCGTTAGAATGCACTTTTGCTGTCAAATCGAAGATAGAAGAAGTCAACAGCCAGAAAATATTTTTCATGGAATCGATCGCAATGCTGCGATCTCGAAAGTTACGGGGCTGTTGTCAACCAGACTGCTCTCGCTGCGAGGGTCCAGGGTTATTTTCACGAGGCATCTACCAGTCCAGTATTTGAACGGGGAAGGTAAAAAAGAGGGATCATGAGAAGAGGGAAGGCAGCGAAGTAGGAGGAAAGAAAAAAAGATAGAGAGGAGAGGCTTCTCGTTGACAAGTGCATCTGAGACTGCACATTACGTCACACAATTCATACAGGCACGCGTCTTCAGGACCTTTGTCAACCGAGGAACCTCTCCTCCTTCGCCTTTTTCTCCTCCCGTCTCTTTTCTTTCTTCCTTCTCTGTATCCCTCCTTACCTTCTCCCTTCAACTACTGCATCTGGTAATTAGCTCGTGAAAATAACTTCTTTGACCCTCGCAGGAGAGCGTCCTGGTTGACCAACAGCCCTTAAGCTATCAGCACAGAGTTATGCAGAAATATCCTTGAAGTGCACAGAGAGCACTTTCGAAAAATCAAAAAAGCGTACCGCATCAACGACCCAAACCGCGACCTACTCTTTAAGCCCTACGAGTATCCATTCGAACCATGCTCCTACGATCGATGTGCCTTGATGCGGATAACTAATATTCCCACCATACCAAAACTTCCGTAACTTCTTCTGGAGGTCGCGCAAGTCGGAAGACGGTTCGTAATCCCCTTACGACCTTTCGGAGTCGGATCTATCATATCATTTAAATGACGCACTTCGACTAGCATCCTTCCCTTGTCAGTAGATATTGATAGTGCAATGGTTCTTGAGCATAACGCGTCTCAACTCTCGCGTCCTTGCATTTTCGAGTGGAGAACATGGCACCTAGAACAGCTACAGACCTTATACCTTGCACATGGCAAGAACCAGGATCCATAAAGGCGATTGTACACACTTTATCTTCAATGTAGTTGGTCTACATGAAGGAATGTAATAATGGAGAACGCCTGTTTAACCAAAAAAAATACTGCTCCATATCCGCAATGAAGGACGTGACTGCATCCTTCAGATAAGAACAGAGTAGGCTTGCCTTTCTTATGTAACACTTAAAGTCCCTATTGAGCTCTACTGGCCTACTGCTTAGGTATATGACACTCAGGATATAGACATGGACTGTAATAAAGTCTTGTTCGTCTGCATATGAAGGGTGTGTCATCCGGGACATTTTGGCAAGTCCCTTTACCGACCAGTTCTGAGACTATAGTATCGTTACGTATCAGATTGTCTACCCGCGCTCACTACTGGGCAGAACGGGTGTGGAGCCGCGGTAAACCCATCCCGTCTGACATGCTCGTTCATCTGCAGCTAACGAGACTGCACCATTCACATCAAACTTGTGGGAACCGTACAGGCGGTTGGAATATCCATAACGCCCCCTCCCCTACTTTGCGGGGTGATTTTGAGTACACTCGAAATCCCTGAGATGAGGTAGGCGTGGCTGCGTACTCCAACTAAACGTCGTGGTGCTATGCTTTGAGAGTATATTTTTTCATTTGTGACGACCAAATGTGGCCACGTCTCTGTCCAACAAAGAACAAGATGGCGCTTGTCTCAAATTAAATATCCCACGAGTTACCAGTTCTATGCCATGTTCGAATGCCACGCCTCCCCCCGCCTCAGGGATAGTGTAATAGAAATGCGATGAGCCATCTGGCAAGAAAGCAGCGCGCGCATAAAATGGATCCTATATATGTATCTGAAAAAAATTTATAGTGGAAAAAGTGACTCAGACTTTTCGCACAGTTTTGAGCAATGTACTTCTCCTTGCCTCCTGCTTGTTGGATCCCAAAATCACACTTGCCCTCTCCTGGGCCTGTACGTCGTTTTATGCTGTCTGCAAGACTAAGGCTGATCTCATACTTCGCGATCTGAACAAGAGATATGGCTTTTCAACTTTCCCCCCTCTAACTGTGCATCGATGACCTACCGTTCGTCGATAAGAGCCTCGAATGCTTTGATTTACGAATATGTCAGATTAACAAAGTGCTACGTGGAACTTCAGCCAATCTGGTGTCAAAGTTTGCGCCAATACCACCGCCATTTTTGGCCTCGCAAAGCGCTACTGGTCGATTCTCGCCAGTGCCGCTACCATGCGTTTCGTGTAACTGGTCTCACTTCTTAGTCAAACCCATGAAAATTGCATCCGGTTGCGCGGAAATTTTTGGCTTTTCGCTCCCTATAAATGCTTGCAACTCCTAATTTTCGAAAATTCTTCCGGATTCCGACAGGGCCCAGCAGGGCAATAAATCAAAATACATCAAGTATAATGAGTTATTCGATCTCAGATTTGTCATATCTGTCCCTCGTCTGACAGGTCCCCATCCACCATTCAAAGTTTTGGCGAGAAACTCGTTCCATTATGGGAATTTCGACCACCCTGATACGGATATCACATTCTTTCGACGAATAAAACGTCGTCTGCCAATTGCAATCCTTGAGCACAACTTTGAAAGGGCAGCATTGGACCACCACCACCCACTACAACACTCACCGTCGAGTACTCGTATACTTGACGTAATTGATGCTACCTTGCGGCTGCTGGCCGTAAAATTCGGAAGATTCCCGAAAATTTAGAGTTTGAAGGCTCTTATAGGGGAGCGAGGCAAAAATTTTCGCGCCAACCGGATGCAAACCCGCAGCGTTCGACTTGAAAGCGAGACCATTACCACGAGGCCACGGTGGCACTGCCGAGGCATCGATCAGCAGCGCTTACGAGCCAAAACTGGCTTTTCGCAAACTTGACCACCCAGATCTCGTCTGGGAGGTCCCCGTAGCACTTTTTCATTGCAATATCGTATCAGCATTCGAGGTGTATTCGATGTACCTAGTCCTCCAATCAAAGTTCCATAGGGATTTAAACCTATTCCCTTGTAAGCGATTCAGAATGTGCGAGTATCGTGTGGACTGCGCTCTCACGCCAGATCGTGCAACCATTGCGATATCGAAAGTTTTTGATTTCGAGGCAATTTGAACTGGCACTTGCAGGCCGTGAAAGGATTTAGGGCGGAATCACGGTTTGTCGACGGTCCGCCGATATAATCGCCAGTGTAAACGCTGCAATAAGTGTAAGTCTTCTGACTGGATTGATGACACCCCCAGTGTGTACTGTACTTTGATGGCATAGCGTAACTTTCAAAGTAATCGAATACATGGCTCATCACAAGCTCAAACTCATGTGTTCGGGCTCAATGAATCCAAGGAATCATGAACCATTTTGAAGGGTTTTCAACAGGGGGATATCCTGCTATGAGTCCCTTGTCTTGTTCGTTTCATAGTCTCTCGGGATCTTCTAGCTCTGACGAAAAACAAAGGAAGTTTTCATCGCTTTCCAGTAATTACCAGTCGCTAACTAAATTTCCTTCCACTGCAAGAGCCCCATTGTAAACAAACTATTTTGTATGGGCAGGAGCTTTATGCAATAAAACGTTGTATATACCAATATAGTCCTATGTGGCTTTGCTTTGCACTTGAAGCTTTTGGCTAAAGGTTTTGGCAACAAAACTGGCCTAATAGCCTTCATAGCCTCACAGCCTTTCATTTGCCCTGTTTTGCATATCATTTCCTCCTTCGCTCCGCTTCTGGCTACGCTACTTGACCGCAGGTACATGAGGAAGAACCCTCTGCCATGAAACATTTATTCAATTTTTTTGAAAAAAAAATTGATTAAATGGATTATAGCAGGTGATAGCTTTTCTTAGAGGCGATTCATTACGCTGTGAGCTTGATAATGGCGTACCGAGAGATGAGCTAAATCAATTGAAAAAGGTTATTCCACCATTTGTAACCCAACTTGTGATCCTACTCGGCTTTTATTGAAATTTGTCGGGGAACTCGGCGAGAAGATATCCCCCAAGGGTGGCTTGACCCACCGAATACGATTGCTCATACAGAGCTGGTGCCAAAACTTCAAGTCTTGGTACAGCATAGTTGACAGAATTCCATGGAAGGATTGTCCCAACGGTCGTCGCCGCTCTGACCGGTGACGATGACCATGAGTACGATTTCCACCAGACTTTTCCGCCAGCTTTTTTCATGGGAAAAAACTGGGGAAGGTTGCGAAAGCTGGGAAAACTGATAGGGAATCGTGAGAATTTCGGGGGGAGATGTAGGTAGGAAGAGTAAGGCGATTATACCTGGAAAAAGGTGTAAAACTTAAGGGGTTGCACTGGCACAGTCTTCTACACCATCGCGATGATGCGCCCTGCCTCTGTGCCATCACAACGTGCACCGACACAATAAGCCTGTTCCGTCTTTGACTTCCGCAGCGGGTGATGCCAAGCGTTCGGGCCCCATCGCATAAATTCCGAAGACAATTTCCCTTAACAGTTCTGCGAGATGTGCGTCGTAATTCCATATCCTCAAGAAGCATGCAGAAATCATGTGCGTGCTAACCCATAACCCAAAAAGGCTATTCAGTGATCGTGAACATTTCGAACACTATGTCCCCACGGTCCACAACCCGTCAAACATCGCAACATCATTCGGCCGTCAAGTCCCGCTCCAAAAACCAACACATATCCTCTAGGCGAGCTTTTAGATTTCCCACCACCAAGCATATGCCCTGCTTAGCTCAGAAACCTACAATTGTGTCGTCCATTCTTGGTCCAAGGCTGTAATTCAGCGTTTTCACTACTCATTCCGGTTCGTTGGTGCTCCTGTCGTTTTTTATGCGAAATCCTCACTTTGAATCGTATCAAAGCGAAATTCTTGAGGAGCGTTGACGTAACTTGCGATCCGATACATCCTGTGGTTCCTATATCTGCCACTCCTCGTGGACGCGTATCGAAATGGCAAGCATTTCAAACACTTATTATTTGATTTCCTTTAGTAGCACTGGTATATGCCGCTGACTGCTAGAATGCAGCTCTGACAGTATTGAGCGTTTTCGAGGATAACTGCTTGTGTAGAGTTTGTACAGATAATCTAATCGATCTTGAGGAATTTCGGCACTATTTACCCTTTACTGCCCCAACCATCCAGAATTGAGCCATTTTGACCGACTTTTTTCTCCGTGGACAGATTTGGCTCAAATGTTGTCTCCTGGGGTATTTTGACCTCCTGAATACGAATATCACATTCGCTTAGCCCGAAACTTCCTGGCGCCCGCGCCACAGGCGCCGGTGATTTTGGGTATTTTGGCGCCAGCGCCTGTAGCGCGGGCGCCAGGAGGTTTCAGGCCGAGCGGATGTGATATTCGTGTTCAGGAGGTCAGACTACCCCTGGGAACAAGTTTTCAGCGAATTTGGTGATTTAGGGTATTTTGGCGCCGGCGCCTGTGGCGCGGGCGCCAGGAGGTTTCGTGCCGAGCGGATGTGATATTCATGTTCAGGAGGTCAAACTACCCAGGGAACAAATTTTCAGCCAATTCTGAAAACGCAGAAAAAAAATCGGCGCTTGGAATGATGAAAATGACTGGAAAATGAATGAAAATGATTGGAAAATGATCTCAATGGAATGAAAATGATCGGTGGAAAAAGCTGATTTGGCTGCGTTCCAATTCACGCTCCTTCACACGCCCTATCGTTTGCAGGGATAACGGATAAGTGATGAGAGCGGGACGACAGACACGATCTCGTATAGATTTGAGAGCAAAACTGTTAATCTCCAGTGAGGTCGCAATCTGCTGGGTGGGGCTACTAGGACGAACGACGGCCTCAGCGCCCTAGTCGCTCATTTTCGAGATACTAAAGAGGTACAACCTGCGCGATGGAGAGACTGCACCTATGGAATAATCGCGGAACGTGTGTTAAAGTTGGCTGGTCTGAGGTCTGAAGCCTCTGAGTTCCCTATATTAACTCGATCCTCGACGAACAAGGGGCGCTTACACTCTCGTTCGCTGGCGCGAATGGTTAGACTGGGTTTGGCGCGGTGCCAGTTCGTTTCTTCACCATTTGTGATCACTTTTTTGCTTACAAAATTGGTGGACATTCGTTAGAGGGCTGGCGCTGCGTCAAATCCAGCCCCTGACAGGCCCACCACCGTCCCGCAGAGATCAAGACTGTAACACGGCTCTTAGTCATGAACTTCATGAATCGCCCAGTCTTTTTCCTTCCTGAGAAGGTCCGTTCTTCCGGGAACACTTGCTGGGCCTTCTCTTATTATAAGCCCTCATATGATTCAGCAAAAAGCTTCATTAACTGTTTCTGATCCATTATAAATGAAGAACAAGAGTTCGTGAGAGAACGACCAAAAGGGGTTTTTGTCAGAAGATTCCCTCATTTGGTTACGGTTGTTGTTGAGCCTGAGGAGTTGTTTTGAGGAGTTGTTTATTGTCAGCCTACTAGACGCTTCACATAATGTCATTAGCGACCCATAACAACTAACTTCCGACCAAGCTAGAAATTCCTCATAGATATTCTGTCAACATCCTTTTGTTTTCGTCAGAAAGTGCATGCAAATTAAGTGGCTAACTTGGAACTCCGCAGAATTAAGTGGTACCGATAAAAAATTATAAAGCTTGGTCAGTGCTATGGAACAGTGACCAAGTTTCTGTCAAAATGCGCCTCGTACTCCACCTTAATTCGGACTTGAGGCATTCGAAATAGGTTTGGCTTATAGAATAACGTGCGGGTCATTCGAATAACATTCCGAATGTGAAATTCACCCAGTCGAATCTGATGTCAGAATGCCGCTCCCGCGAAGGAGACCGCAAGAGGCTTTTTCTCAGCCGGGAGCCGATCAGGGACCTTGGACCGCGAGCATGGTAAGCGGAGTCTGTGGGCTCTGCACCACATTCGCCCTAGATTTCTATACTGTTTGAAGTGCCGAAAGAGCCTTGAATATATTAGGTTGGAAGGAAAGTCCTGTCAGTGTTTTTTGAAAAGCCTACATTTTTCGGTTCGTGATGATCGAACACGGCGTAAAATGCCATGCTTGTAGAACATTCTAGGAGCTTTCCTGCAAGAGTTGTGTGAGGGCGCCTGCACTTTCCTGGGTCTAATTACGATGTCAGTTTCACAGGAGCATCTTCGGGTCATCATGTTCTATCAGTGGCCCCGCGGCACTGGAGCAGCGGCAGCTGTACATCAGCAGTGCGTTGGGGGAACACCACTACCATTATGACTGTTCGCACATTTCTGTGTTCTTCTGCTTTTTCATCTCTCGTCTGAGCACAATTTGCTCTCTTTACTGCATATATAATGCTAGAAGGAATTGCAAAGAGGAAAAACATAGGTTGGAAGGAAAGTCTTGTCACTGTTGTGACTTTTTTTTTTATTTTCTAACTCAACATACAGTGGGAATTAGTCAACAATATACTCGTCATAGTTAGCCACTACAGTGCTCCACCTAATGGACAGGTAAGCATTCCCCCTCTCCCAGAACTGAGGAGGCTGCGAGTAGAGTAAGTCAGCGGCCTCTCGACTGGTGTCATCAATAGTTGCTGAAATCCATAGATAAGAAGGTTTCAAGAAGGTGGAAGCAGGTAGCAGTCGTAGGGGACTACGTCAGGAGAGTACGATGAGCAGGGTTTGGTCTCCCAGCCTTGCTCCTCAATTATTTGGTAGGTCTCCATAGCAGGTATGGGGTCTCGCGTCTGCTCTCCACCAACTGTTGAAGCGGGCAAGCGACAGCAATTGGTGGAAAACGGACTTGCGCCACGCCGAGTTCGCTTCTTGGCACGCCCTAGCATCTGCAGCGAAAAAGGCTGCAACTCATATGCGGAAAAGGCTCCTGTGTTCGGATGGACTCGGATTATCGCGAAATGAGCCTTGATTTCCTGGTTACAAAGGGAACACTTTCTATTCATCCATGACTTGTGACGACTCTATGACTTATGATTTAGGGCTCAACACGTCCCCTGGAGAGGCCGATGTCCAGTACAGGGGCCATAAAGAGAAGAATGATATCACATTGAGCTCTGTCCGTTCTGAAATGGAGCGGATGAAGTCTCCGGACAGATTACGGTAGCAGGCACCATCACGGGCTCTTCGCACCCTCATGGGAAGCTCGAAACCTTGGACGTGTTTCTGAAAAAATCTCAATCCATGTGAGCACAGTGCAACTGGCTCGTTAACCCGCTCTTCCTCCATTTTCTATTCGTTTCGTTGGATTGAATGGGATGTTTTTTCGAGCCATTTGTTGCTTTTTCTGAAGACGTTTCCGGCGAATTCCTCATTGGCAATGCAGGTTTTTGATGGGCACGCCGGACTGCAAAAATAAGCAGTCCTACAAAAGAAATAGCGAGATAATGAAGGGTCCAAATAGTTCAAAGTCGAAAAAATTCGACCGTTTTTGCATGGGGTATCCCCTGCTGCAGGGTGCGACCACCATGAACGACGCTTTCATTCTGAACAACAACTTTTTGCATGTTATGCATGCAGAATGGCAATTTCTCCGTTCAAATCTCCCTCAGATGACGTAGGCAATGCTTGGAGAAAGGCTTTTGGGAACTTTATAAGCCGGCCAAAGCTCTTTGATCTCAGTTTATTCATATAGAGCGTGAACAATGGAAAGCTTATGCTGGCCTCAAAAGAAAGAACCATAAATTTGAGAGACTTAGTTCCGACCAAGACGTCTATAATTTTCATTTCTCCACTCCTGCAAAGGCATGGGCACAATAGTTTGAGTAGACATAAAAAGGAGCGAGGTTGGTAGGAAAGAATACTGGACACTGAGAAGGGAGTGCGCCTTCAATGAAGGGTGCGCGCGCTCAAGGTGACTTAGCAGGGCTTAACATTATACATCCTCCTTCCAAGAACTGTCCGCCTGGAGGGGCTGCCCAAATAACAGTTGATTGGGCGCATCAGCTGTTCCACTATCAATCTGCTCTTATCTCGCGC
>MU931369.1:0-14909 GCA_036418165.1 Cooperia oncophora
ATGCCCTGAGAGACCTCCCTTGTAAGTGTCTCCTCGACATCCTGTCAGCACAAAAGGGAAGTGCGAAGCACTGATTTATGAGCGGAAGTCATGAGCCTCGATGGGAATTTTGACTACATCATTGATCGAAAATAAAAATCTGATAGAAATTTATATTTCTAAACTGCATATAGCAAAAAAAGAAATTACATTTCTCTCTCCCAATATCAAGTTGACCAATAGGTAATTTACTTGATGAATTTTCCAGTAATTTTCCTTGTATTTTTCCAAAGAAAATTTTTGCGAAAGAAAATTTTTGTGAGAAAGAATGAATATTTTTGACAAAGATTTTTGCGCATTTCATATATAGAAAATTGAAAATCTCATGAAAACTTTCAAATGGATTTCAGAACACGTGGATAGTTTTTATCCACACGGCCTGGAATTGCTATGATATTGGATTTTTTTATTCTTCAATCTTCGGTTTTCCGGATTTTTGGGACAATGAATTGAAATGTCAAAGTGGCTAAAATGAGCAGTCTCGATGCCACCCCTTGTGCGGTGAATAAGGATATTGTAGCCGAACAGAACGGCCACCCAAAGCCCATCAATATGTGTGAGGTGTATGTACGGTTAAGGAATGATACTTCCTCGTGTGGTATCATAAAGCAGTCCTAAGATGAGAAAGTTCGACCCATCAAATCGCGCAACAATAGAGCATTCTCGCTGATTAATAGAAAGTTGAAAGCTTACTGAATTACCTTTGCTGAAAGAAGAGAGAGGGCTACAAACAACAGCGATAAAGCCGAGGCTTAGCCAAGTCCTTTTTCATCAGCTTACACAACTAATTTTGCAGCAGGATACCTTAGCCTCTACAGGAAGGGATGTATCGAAACCGAACTAAGGCTGATTATCCGAAAAGGTCATTTGAAAACTTTCGAATCGGCTCAAAGCTCATGTCAGCAACGATTTGCATGGTGTACCTCAATCGGTTACAGAAAACGTCCATCTGTTTTATAACAGTATAACTATATAAATGCATTTTAACATGTTCAGTACTCATTCGATAAGTCTCGCTTGTGTGGAGGAAAGCTATAGTCGCTACGATTCCGAAGTCCAAAGATGCCTTTGTGCTCTCTGCCTTCAGGGCTATTAGTGTTACACCTACACCGGTCAAAGTGAGGAGAAGCTCATAAGAGATAAGCTTGAGAAATGGTTTAGCGGACATCACATTATGACCAAACGCGGTTTTCCCAGAAGCCTATACAGTCACACAATCAGCAGCTTGCTGATTGTGTGTACGATTGGTACCTTGCAATTAATGATGGGAATTTTGTTGACGTGGTCTACTTTGACCTCTCGAAAGCCTTTGATAAGGTCAATCATGAGAAGCTCCTTTCAAAACTCTCTGTTTTGGGTATAGTGAAACACTACTGACAAGGATTCGCTCATACTTGAGCAGTAGAGAAATGTGCGTAAAATTCGGAAATTATTTCTCTGGGTGCTACACGTGCCCGAGTGGTGTCCCGCAAGGAGGTGTATTATCACCTCTTCTTGTTCCTAGGTATACACGTACGATCTGCCGCCTTTACTCAAAACTCACTTGTCTATAAAAGTGCAAATTTACTCTGACGACATCAAATTGTCATCGCCGACGACATGGAATTTATACTCGCGAAAACCAGTCCGAAGTCAGGCATTCTTCCAGTCCATCTTGCACATGATGGTGTGGGCGAGATCTAACGGGATACCCGCCAACCTAGCCGAGACCTCACCTTTCCATATTTTGTATTTTGAATATAAATTCCATGATAACACACTCCGTACTCTTGACGAGGTGCGGGATCTTGGATTTACATCAGTAAAAATCTCAAATTCAACAAGCATATTGACGTTATTGTTAAAAGGCTTTCGGTACAATGTTCCTCATACTCAGAAACGTTAAGTGCAATGAAGCGTCTATTTATGTCAGGCTCTATAGAGCATATGTTATTCCAATCCTGGAGTGCGGATTTGGAGCCCGTTCGATAAAAAGTCCCAAGGTGGAATGTGCCTTTAAGTTCGATAAGGAGTGACTACGCAGTGGTCCGTGAAACAAGCTCCTGCTTAAGGTAACACTCAATGGTTCTGTGGGAGATTCCACGATTTCTACCTGTTCTCCATTATCTCTTGTGAATCCTTGTGAATAGGCGGATTCGTTTCAGTTACTCTCCCCCCACTCCACCAGATTTATACGAAAAAAAGATTTTTTTTCAAAGAATGAGCACAAATTTCTTTCCGGTTAACCTCGTAAACAGTCGTTGTACAGCCCTAGTGGTGAGGGTCTCTATAGTCTGGTGGTAGGGTCCATTGACCTTATCATTGGTGTTGTGATCTGTTCTGTCCTAGTTCTTTCCACCGACGTAAGGGACTGTAAAGGGCATTCAGAGTGATACACATTTGCGAAATTGAATTCTCTACTTCGAATCGCTCAAAAGGCACGGTCCGCGATAAAGAGTACAGGTAATAGTGTTGAAATATGGAAGAGAAGTTGTCAAGTGACTCGTCTGTGAAGAGAAAATCCCAAAGGGATTGTCGAAAACGCCTTTGATAGAACCCCTCCAGCCTCAAACAATTGCACGGATAAAAGGCCAAAATACCACATCTTGGGAGGAGCCCATTGAGCTGATTCCTTGCAATGAACCCTATGACTACATATTCATAGCTCATCGCGGACCGTTCCTTTAACTCAGTTTCAAGCCTTCCTAGGTGACATCACCTTTGCTCATACACGTCACCAGTGAGCCTCTGCAGCTTTAGTCTTTTGAGTGATGCGAAAGGAACGGCGGAAACACACTTTTTTTAATTGGCACGCCATTTTCGTTATCTCAAAAAAATAAAAACTTAGGCATTATCAGAATGAGCATGCTATCTTAGTCGAGCGAAGAATTACCTCCAACGAAATGTAGAAAGCTAAACGGAACAATTCTTTTTCTTATGCACACCATTGCTTCAGTGGCCAATGGCCAATCCAATAGATATGCCTTGATGATCCAAAAAAAAGGAGATGCGATCAGCGGCGAATTGGCTTTATCGTCTCATTTCATGCGGACTTTATGCAACGGGCAGCAGCGAAACTGCCACTGCATTTGCAGCAAAATTTCTTTTGAGAAGTGGACGTTTTCCGCTATTGCAATCAAACTGCGCTTTGCTTCCTTTTTCGTGCGGCTTACCCTTTCGAGTTGCTTCTGAGGGTTTCCTGTGAGGGGCTGTCGGCAAGAATCCTATGTCGGGAAAGTTTAGCAAGGGTTTCAGTAGCCTTCCTTTTCTGTTATAACAGATACGAGAATTCACAAGAATACTGAAATTATGGGCCCAAAAACCTGATCTCCTGTGGGCTTCGAAACCCGCACCTTATGACATACCGGACGATCGTTGCGCGGATTTGTACCCCACCGAACCCCAGAGAGCGCAGTTGTCATGAAAAAGGGCGCTATTGTACGGTATACTCTGAAATATACCCGTATATCACTGCAACTTATGATGACGCCATGCGCCTCTCGTCACACGTTGTGGAGCCCCTTGTGAAAGAGGACAAACTTGAGAAATGCCCGCACCGGACACTACGGACAGAATACAGGAATCACTGCGAACTGAGTGAGGTGGCGATTGTCTGTCAAATGTGCTTCTGAATGTTTAATCTTGCATGTTTCCAACATGTAGCGTGATAGCACACTGGTTCAGTAAGAGTAAGGTGCGGGTTCTAGTCTCGCCTGAGATCGTGTTTTTTGCCCACAACTCAGCATCCTTCTGGTAGCTATCGAAGCGCACACCGCAGCGTTGAACAGCAGTCATCAAGGTGGAAAGAGTCTGATGATGGGTATTATTTCACGCTCCCCTCGTTGTGACGGTTAACACTGACCCATCCTTCGGCCCCAATTATCGCCAGCGAGCTCCCACTAGAAGTTGTATGCCAGCAATTGTATGGCGGTATTGGAATCCTCACATCTGTTAGGGTCTGCATCAGAATTTAGCGGGGCAAACTGGAGAATAATTCGCAGTCTCGTGTATTTTAGTGGAGAACTGTCGCTTCAAAGCAATTGTCTGAACCGGAGATTAATCGCGTCCGGTTGAATGGTTTAGAGCGAGTCTAACCTTAAAGGCACATTCCGCGAAAAAATAAGGCTATGACCTCTCAAATGTGTCGGACGATCCGGAAGGCGATTTTTGAGGCTGCGCTACTTTCAAAATGAAAAAAGCAAGAGCCTCGCTAGAAGCTGATACTATAGACCCATTGGACACACCCTTAGGCCCATGCCGACCCTCACGGCTGCTAGCTACTAGCTAGTAGCCACTATGTTATCTTTCTCTATAACATTTCGGACTGCTTTTTCTGCTGCTTTTCTCCGCTCATCAGATACTTAGCACTTTTGTGCCTATTTGAGTTCCGTTTCCCGCAATTTGCGCGCGGTCTGGCGAAACTGCTGCTTTAAAGAGAGAAAAGTGTGCATTGCGCGAATGCGCTGCCGCGGATGCTCTTGCTTATGTTATCCTGTTGATGCGTAATATAAGAATTCCAGCTCTTCGGCGAAAAGGACTGCCCGGCTTCCCATTCCCGGAAACGCCTTTTTGCAAAATGGTAGCCAAGGATCGCGATCACCAGTGTGGCTCTAACTATTTGGTAAACAAGACCTCGGGTGAGCAGCATGTCCTAAGGCCCAAAATTAACGCTGAAAACTCTATGCACGTGCGTTTCTGCTCTACGATGCGCTTGTGCTGGCCCACCAGTATTCATTTTGGGATTTTCGGGATGCCCCTGTCCTTAGCGAGTTGCTACTGGTTTGAAATTCGTTGACCTGGCTGTGACTCGATCCAGCTTTTCACCTCCACGGCACTCTGCAAGAGTTGCTGACCTTCATGTAACAAGCTGAGGATACAAATGCATTCCTTACGTTTCGGAAGTTCAATTCAAAGACACAATGTACTCTCCCCTTCGTGGAGTCCTTGTCGTATGTGGGGAAGATTGTCGCCAGCTGCAGTCACGTGCACCAGGTCAAAAGTCCCAGAAACGGGCTGAAGGAAGTGAAGTGATGGAAGGTGAAGGGAGTTTACCCGCTTTCACTCTCTGTTGTTGTCTCACGCTTGGGACGTTCGGGTGTTTCGTTGGACTTAGAATCACCGCAAGTGCTCTTGGAGCATACGCGGGGGGGAACGTGGGACAGCACGCGGGTACCAATTACCCTACAAGCGTTCTCGTTGCCACTCTGCCGAGGAAAAGTAGCATGCTCTGCGTGCGCGACCCATTCGCCTTGCATACCCTCGTGGAAGTGATTTGTTAGTCAACCTTCAATACCAAAACAAATTCTAAATAGTCGATCAGCATTTTGGAGAAATTTTCCTTTTTTTTGTACATACAACTGTTGTCTTAGAACAACATCCTCAATCTGCAGAGATGACTCCTTTGAAAGCAGTGTAATCCACGGCATAGCACGCTCCGCGCAGCTCTTGTGCATGGGTCGCCCCCGCAGCTCCGGGCGCGTGTGTAAAGTGCATTAAGTAAAATTGGAATCGTTAACAGCAGCAGTCCAATATGCACCTGGGCAAAGCAGTTACTAGCTACCGCCGAATATCTTCCATTTATTTGCGGTACCTCAATGCGAAGAAACTTAGTTTCAAGCCAAAAAGATAATCGTGCCTTTATCACCTGTGATTACACTCTGGTGCTCCCGTTGATCATCGAGTTCCTCGAGCGGGCGCCAGTAACGTCTCCATTCGTCCCTGCAACGTGCAAGAGTTGCCCAATGAACTCTCTCAGCTCGAGGGACACGATGAACTTCATACCATTCGTTCAGAGCTTTCACGAAGAAATCTGACCATCGCGTAGGGTCTTCCAGGCGTTCGCTTGACATCCCGTGGAATCCAGTCGGTGATTGCTCTCTGCGTCACCGGTCGTCCTCTGAACGCATGACCGCTGTCCGGCCCACTGATTCTTCGAAACTTGCGCAAATGCGGCGGCATCTTGATCTGGTCGATCGTTGGCGGAGTGCGGAGCTCCGGATTCCCTCTCTCACTTGCGTGTAGCGGGAAACTCCGAGCATCGCCCTTTCGATGGCGCGTTGAATAACACCGACCGACCGCATGCTCATCCTGCTTTCGTAGAGTCCAAGTCTCTGAGGCGTACGTCAAGGCAGGAAGGACCGCGGAATCGAAGAGGTGGGCACGGAGCTTGGTGTTCTTCGTCTTCTTCGCTACTCCCTCGATGTTCTTGAAGCTCCCAAGCCGCTCGCTTCCTCCTGCTCAGCTCTGGAGCTAGGTCATTCATCATATTGATTTCACGACCTAGGTACACATAGCTAGAGCATTCAGAGATGGTCGTTCCGTTGAGCGTGAATGGGGCATCAGATACCAATCCGTTTCTCATGAACATCGTCTTCGTTAGGTTCAGCCGTAGACCGATTCTTCCACACGCGCAGTCGAATTCAGCCAGCATTCGTTCCGCTTGCTCGATGTTTGGCGTTATCAAAACGATGTCGTCAGCAAAGCGGAGATGGTGTAGTTGCCGACCGTCGATCTTTCACTCCTGCAATTTATTTTCCACCATTCCTGTTGACTTCATGACATTCTCAGAGAGAGGCGCTGAAGAAGAGCTTGGCGCGAGATGAGTGTCGCCTGTCGGGACCCTTCTCGACACAAGATGATCCTTGTAGAATGGTGAAATCTTGGTCGTGAAATTGCTGTAGAGCTCACGAAGAATCCTGATGTACTGAGTAGGAATACCCTGGTTGCCCAGGGCTTCGATAACCGCTTCTGTCTCAACGGAGTCGAAGGCTTTCTTCAAGTCGATAAACGTGAGACATAGCGGCATCTTGTACTCTCGCGATACTTCAATGAGCTTCGTTACCGTGTGGATGTGATCGATCGTGCTGAATCCTCTTCGAAACCCTGCTTGCTCGCATGGCTGTCCTTCGTCTAGTGTTCTGCCAATCCTGTTCAGGATGACTCGTGTGAAGAGTTTGTAGACTACAGAAGTCAGGAGACTACGGAAGAGAGAACTGCAGGAAACGACATACTCTATCCTGCTCCAAGCGGTATGGTTGCAGGTGGACGTGGCTGTCAAAGAGATCCGAGTAGAAGTCGTGGATGACCTTCTCCATTGCCCTTCTGGATGCGGATGATGTGTTCCATCCGGACGTCGGAGGGCGGTCATCTTAGTCTTACAGTTGGCGAAGTCGCGGCGGGCGTTGCGTACGCTCTTCCCAGCCTCTGCGGCTTCCACCAGTACTGCTGCTCTTCTCTCCTTGAGGTCGTTCCCTTTAATCGCTTCATCGTTCCGCTTCTCTGCATAGCTTCGCAAGCTCAGACGTCAGCTGGTAATTGCCTGCGGCTCGTGCGGCTCCACGTTGGCGAATCAGCTCGAGAGTTTCCAGAGATAGACGCTTCTTGGTAATCTTGGAACCCTCTGACTTCTTGGCGCAGTCGTGAAGATGTGCAACAAGCCTTTCGTATTCCTCGTCGATGTTGTCAATGACAGAATCCTCCCAGAGCCCAGCGAGAGAAGTGAAGTGGTCCCAGTTGATGGTGGTCTTGGGGCTTCGCTTCTTGAACTTTGCGGCTCTCTCTCCTCGCTCAAGGCACAGGAATCTTGCCGACGAGGAGGCAGATGGTCTGGATCCCGTGCTATAGACTTGAGCCGGACAACAGCGACATCGGTCAGGCAAAACCTTCGATTGCAGGACGATGTGGTCGATCTCGTTATGGAATTGTCCACCAGGAGACTCCCATGTCCAGCGTAGAGAGTAGGGTTTCTGAAATGAGCGAGTCGTATCCATGGACGGTATGGTCGACATGATGCAACTCAGATTAGCCGGTTCACCCTGCTCATTCCACTCCCAATCCGTTGAGCTTCCCGAGCGCGTGATGTGAAGTTCTTCAGCCGTTCTTCTTGGTCCGATCTTAGCGTTGAAATCACCGACGATGACCTTGAAGAAGGTATGATCTTCCTTGTAGAACTTCTCCAATTCCATATAGAACGCTTCGAGCTCATCCTCGTCGTAGCTTGATGTTGGTGCGTAGGCGACGAAGATTGTCAAAGCTGGAGTTTGAAGGTCACATCTTCTCAATCGGCAACTCGTCCGATTCGAATCGTCACATTTCGTACGAATCGTATGTTCGTGGCCTAAGTTGCGTGTTGACCAGGAACCTTCCACACGCCAATCGCCTCTCTGTCGCATGTTCGTAGGAACATTCTTCCCCAGTTCGTTACGGCGTGTAAGCGGGCGATGCCTCCTCGTCTCGGTCAGTCCGATGACGTCGTACTTGATCTTCCTGGCTTGAAACATCAGATCCTCGATGTGAGCTTCCGATGCAAGCGTCCGTGCGTTTGAAAGACAGTCGTCATCTATTAGTCCTGCGGCAACTTTGAGTGCTCCATGTGTGCCGCTTCTGTGATTTTAGCAGCCCTCGCCCGAGCGGTCCCAGCCGACGTCGCCCTGTCGGTGGTTCCCTCAGGTTCAGGGGAATGAGGCCCATAACTGTTACTGTTTTCGGCGATAAGAAGTTTAACCACGCGTAGCTCGCAAGCTGCTGCTGACGTGGCACCCTCCGCATTGGTACGTTTTTGGAACAGTCCAAAACCGTTCACCCCCACGCCACGATGAGGCTGCGGATAGGATTTGTGGGGAATTCGCTACTTTAGAGAAGAGATGGTTCAGTCTGTGGAACACGTATACAGTTATATAGAGGTTAAATTTCTGAGTGTTTTTCACGCGAACAATTTTTTTCTGAAAACATCAAATTGTCTATGAGACTACAATGTAATGAAGAACGATCTGCTCACAATGCCCCACGGATCAGTTCCTCATACTGTTGCCTTCGCAACAGAATAGGAATTTTTCGCGACTATTACCCTTTACCTGCCCCAGTCATCACAATACCAGGCCAGTTTCTGACCGTCCTTTTTCTTCGTGTGCAGGATATTTGCTAAAAACCATGGCTCCAACGTGGTAGTTTTGATCCCGCTGAACACGAATATCGCGTCTGCAAATTTGTGATTCTAGTATTTTGGCCCCCGCCAAAATACTCAAACACCAAATTGCTGAACGTGTGGGGGTAGTGACCTCGTAACACAAATATCACAATTTATTCTTGCCATGTTAAATAGTATTCGCTCTTACTTGTGGCGCTAAAGGGGTCGTTGGGTTGGCTATTAAACCAATTCTTTTTGGATTCCGTATAGTAGAAGGCACCTAGCACGGATACAAGTGTGCGACATGTTTGAAGAAGTTGAAGATGATTTCACTGAGTTTTCCAGACTCCCGACGCCATAGGAACTCTTTAATGTAGTGAGTACCTGCTTGGTGTTTCAATCCGAACTTCTTGAAACTGCGACTCTGTCTTGCCACAACTTCTGCCATCCCCATTTCCCACGCAGTTTGGCGTGCGCTGTGCCGAGCCAGGGACTGCTGAGATGAGCATGATCCCGAGCAACTCGAGATAATGAGTTTTTCCTCCATGCAAAATGAGAACGCTTATATTTTGTTGCTCAGCAGTTTACAACTAGCCCCTGGGAGCAAGTTTTCAGCGATTTTGGTGACCTTCGGAATACTCTGGACGCCGGCGCCAGAGGATTTGGGCCAAGTGGATGGTATATTCGTGTGGGAGGGGACAAACTACCCCTGGAGCAAAGTTTTTTAGCAATTCGCCCACAGAAAAAGCGCCGGTCATGACTGCCGATTTTGGATGACTGGGGCAGTAAAAGGTAAATAGTGCCGAATCTTTTATACTAGCCGTTCAGCATCATTCGCTGACATCTGAGCGAGACCTCAAAATAGCTACTGGCAAGTTGACGCTGTTCGTTACGGGAGGGGCATATTGCACGTTCGCTACCTCTTTTCGGATAGTTCATGTCAACTGTAGACTCCCTTTGAAGCTGCAAAGGTACAAATGTAGCGCTTTGCTTACAAATTACATGGATTCACAATGTGGCCTGCACGCTAAGGCTTCGCTTATACCGTTTGGTGCCCCTCAAAAAAACCAAAATTATCTATTCTTCTCACTGCTACAATACGACTCAAGTATCCGCGTTGTGAGGATATCAGCACGTTAGTGCATCTAAATTTATCAACAGCAATATGTATCTTTCAGGCTATGCACACCTGCAAGTCATATTTCCAAACGAAGGAAGACGCACAGAAAAGAAACATCAGTATTCTGAGGTAATGTCCGCTCGTCACGATAATTTTAATATGCCGACTTTACCTAAACCGCATCAAGCCCAGACACTACACTTGTTTGAAAGAGTGCCTACGGATAAATCAACCAAGGGTACAGGGATCGATGGCCTAGCATGAAAGAGTGTCATGACCCCATCGGCCAGCATCTGGAAGATAGTGACGCGGATTGTGTCTCTAGATCCCATCGAATTAAAGAGGCAGAAGACCCCGGTTACAGCGCGGGCGACCTTGGCGCTGCACGCCTCCTTCGCCTGCTAGGACTGCGTAGTCAAATCGTCAGTAGTCCTCGCGGGAAGCAGACGACGAAGGTTTTTCTCGCAGGTGTTTTGTCCCGTTCAAAGTCTCTTTTTCGTCATTTACCCCACTATTATGGCACCTTGCTGCTATTTTTGAGCAATTACCAAATTATCGTGCTTTATGCCTTTGAAGGCAGTGGGCAGGATGGCTGCGGGCGGGCGGTTGTCGGCAACGTCATTGGTGGAAGGACCGAGTGAGGTGTGGCCAAACGCCTTCTCGCAGCCCTTCCACCAATGGCGCTAGCAACAAGCACCTACGTCGAACATCGTACCCACTGCCTTTGAAGGCATATTTCACGATAACTCGATACTCGGTCTAAAATGCTAGCAGGGTACTGTATAGTGGGGGGAAAATGGCGAAAAAACGAAGTGAAACGGTCAAAAACCTGGGAAAGCCCTCTTTCTTTATGACCAGAAAGCAATTTCGGATGACTTTCCCTCATCGTGCCAATAACCGCTGCGGTAGATGCGGCTGCACTTATGTCATACATCCATGCAGTACCGCGGTCGCTTCATATCAATCCCTGCTTCATATTTTACTTCGCAAATGAAGCAATACGAGCATCAGGTACGGTCGTCCATTTGTGGGCAGGTGCCGTGGGCGTCCGGTCGGTATGTTGCAGCTGATAGGGCCTTGTAAGGGTAGCTCCCTTAAGGAAGGCGCTACGCAGCGCCTGCTCAGGGGTGCGGAATTCCGTCTGGCCAGGTGTATTAATCCTACTCGTCTTAGGGATTTATCGTGCCAACTGCCTTTAAGGTGGGAAGGAAATTGGAAATGCATCACTTTGAGGAACAACAAGCACAAATAAAACTACAAGTATATATGCACTAGAGGGTGACAAGAGAAAAGCCAGTGACTAGCCTTTAAGTGACAAGCCTAGGGTGTTCGTGATAACTTATGTGCTCAGTCTTAGTACTTGAGCTTATTTCTTTGAAATTTTCTTGGAAATTTTCTTGTGACTCCTTGAGGAACACATCTGGGTTGAGTCTTGGCGTGTATGTTGTATACGCCACCCTACATGCAACACATTTTCGTCGCGACTGGAAAATAAAGCTCCACAACCGATATGGTTCAATCCTGTACCAGAACGACAGATCGCGCAACAGAGACTGTCCATGGTTCACGATTGTGAAGTTGATCAAGTAGAGCAGCGAGCTTCCAATCTCCTCTGGCTTGACGGCCATTTGTAGTTTTCCTGGAAACCTGCCTCAAACCGGGAACAAAACAAACCGTTGGTCTTTTGTAGTAGTTCTTCAATCCATGCTTACTCCTTTTTCTAATTGTAACGATGTTTCATTATGAGATAGCTGTTCATTGAAGGCAAACTGTATAGTCCGATCTTCGAGGATGATCCCTGCCATGTACGAAATGTGTTGGTTGAGAGGTGTAGAAATGCAACACTTTCGGCACTTGAGAGATCGCGGAAATGAAGCTGAGGGGTAGTCATACCCGAGTGCTATTGACCTTGTTCGTTCCAGAGCTTAAAATTCACAATTATTTGCTAAGTTACGTCCAATGAGTCGTCTGCTCAAGAAGTGTGCATGATTTATTTATTTATTTTTTATTTATCATGCACGCGCAGGTGCGCTACAGTAAAGACACAGTCGAAATCCCTGAGATTGGGTAGGCGTGGCTGCGTACTTCAACTGAACCTGGTGGCTGTGCTTCTGGTGAGATATTTTCATCTTGACACAATTGTTGTCGTGTCTCTGTCCAACACAGAACAAGATGACAGTTGTCCCAGACTGGAATATTCCAGTCCGTGCCATGTTCAAATGCCACGCCTACTCTGGCTCAGGGATAAGGAGTGTATTTTGGAACTAATGGTAATAAAGTTTGCCAACGCACGCATGATTGCGAAAAAGACTAATTAAGAAGATAGTAATACACACAGGCAAGGAGTTTCTCTAGAATCTCAAAATTGACTCAGAATACTGATTTGACATGTTACGGCAAATAGATCTATTTTCTTCAACTTTCTCCGGAATTTTCCTGTATTAGGCGTCCATTATCATTTTTATTATGATGTCGTGTCAAATGCACTTCACTGGACAATCAGGAGCTAGGGGAGAAGGAATTAGCCACACAGCGAATACAAGCATTTTCGAAGACTTTGACGTAGAAGGCCACGCTTAGCCCTTGTATGACGTTGTGAGTACTTTGTTGTTTTGTTCCGCTTCGAGCAAATCCCGGGGAGCCTCTTTCGTAAGTTCCTTCGTGCTAATCGAAGGACTTTTTGCGAGCGCCTGCAACTTACATATTGATTGCTCCTTTTGCATAAATCACGTTCATATGCGAGAGTGAGAGTCCCATTTAGATAAGTGCACTCAAGTCTCTCAGCGTACGGTATTCACGTGCTGAGTCCATTAACTCTGCTTTCAGTTTTTGTTTTCGTCCAGTGAACGGAACTAAAAAACGTCCCCGAAAGCGGTCTGAGGCTTACTCATTTTGGTTGAAACAAAAGGCTTGATGTCGACGGCAAAATGATGAAGCCCAGCCTTCAAGAGTCTGGAACCCTCAAAAACGTGCCCTTCACTGAATTCTCATTCAAACTCGTGGAATGTCTTATTCGTGTCTGGGAGCTCTTAGTGAAAGAAGAATCTTCTCCGGAAAAAACGCGTGGCCTGACTATAGCGGACCCAAAGCTGACTAGAAGAGTCCAGAAGAAGGGGTAAACCCTCCCTGAAACTCATAATTGTGAGACATTTATTTCGCTTCATCTTAATCCATGGGCGGAGCTGGTGTAGTGACAAGTGGTGCGAACTTGAGTCGGCTAAAATTGAATTTGTTGGAGCTCTTACTCCTTCTTGAGCTCCTAAGGGTAGCTTGAAAATATGGAGCACCTAGACACTACGCAAGCGGAGCTCTTTGAGGCATTTCGCTTGTTTTGGAAAGTCTTAAAAGGATCAACTACCGCAGTGACCAACCATTCCCTAACGCCATGGAAGGATCATTCTCACACAAAAGCGGCTTTAGGTCTGCTTACAGACAACGTAACATTTTTTAGTGACTCAATTCCCCGAAGTCAGTTTTATCCTCCCAGACAAATCTGGTACCAATTCACCGTCCCGGAGGGTAGACGGTTTAGGTTGGCCTGGGAGTGAGCTTGGTTTGGGCCTGAAGAGTCGAACCCGGGATTCGAAACCCCGCGCCGCCGCGGCGAGTGGGTAAACGCGCAACTTGTCACCTCACCACTCCGCTTCGGGAGCATGAGGCGTAAGTTGTCCCTATAGACGTTCCCAGGCACTCAGTCCTTATCCACTCTAGCGGCTTCGCTCAGATTGTATCTGGTTGTCTGGGAGGACAATAACTGCTTATAGAGCTGAAACGTTCTCTTTCAGCTTCTATCCTGATCCACAGCTGCTGTTCTGTTTAGAGGATTCTCACGAGTTAAGTTTCCTATAGACGCGGAAACTCCCACATTTTGGTCGGGAAACTGAAAAGCTTGTTCGTTGGAGTTTTTATTCCTTCTAGAGCTCCTATAATTCGTTTTAACGGGCTTGGAGTTATGGAAATTTTGCTAGCAAAGCCTTCGAGCGGTTTCGCAGGTTTCAGAATCCTAGAGGATTTATCAGAACATCGGGTGAGTGATAATTCATAGTAGAAACCGTGGTGCAGTTCCTGCTTGCTTGGGGGGGGGGGGGGTTGGTGGTCCCCACCCATCATTGCCAGCGACCTCTTTGGAACTCTTGCAAGGCTATGGAATAGCACGAGCTCCATTCACTGTTAGCTAAATGTCATCAAGATGAGAAATGTAAGATAACAGGAACTATCGAAAAAAAACAAGCAACCTCTAGAAATGCCCTCCCCCTCTTAGACAGTACAGCGCTCTAGCATCAGATCATCTTTAAACTTAGAAAAGACGCATACCAAAGTTTTAAGAAGACCGATCATAAAGTGTGAAATTTTTCTGAGCTCTGCGAGCGAGCTTTTCTTTGCTTTACTGCAGTTGCAGCTGGAGATTCAATGGTGGAAACGTTAATGATGGTAATCGGCCTAATGGAAGCAGCCTTGAATTCCTCCTTTGATTCCACAACGTTTTTGCAGTTAAGCTTTGCCAACCAAAAATCAGCTTTGGTCGAAAAATAGATGATGTCAGTCGACTGATCGAAGCCTCGCTTGCTTTGTTTTGCCTTTTCGGCTATGTTAGATTTCCTTTTTAGAACAAAGTCGAACAGCTCGGAAAATTCTTATCCCCAAATTAATACTGAATAAAGGCTTCCTAGCAGCTCGCGATTTGGTTAGCAGGGAAAATGCTGCTTCTTATTTGAACGCTTTTCAAACTGAAGTACATTCTTTATGCCTTGACCAAGCACTGCTTCCAACTGCTGAGTTAGCCAGAAAGTTTTTCATCTTTTCAATGGTGGCAGTAACAAACAACACTTAATAGCCAATCGGGGTGGGGGGAGGTGTTAAGATACA
>MU931370.1:0-19702 GCA_036418165.1 Cooperia oncophora
AGTGGTTCAAACGTTTCCGGGGCACTGGGAGCGGGTCATTGATGGAAGAGAGATCTTTTCAACGCAAAGCGAGAATATTACTCTTTTATCTGTTTTCCTCTTCGACTTGTTCGAACAAACCTTCCACGATTTCAAATGAGATGACCTAATAAATAACAATAATTGTTTGTACAAACTTAGAAAAGTCTTTGTTTACTTTTCTCCAGGATTAGTTTGTCGAGAGCTCGAGTTCTTCAGAAAACTCATAATTTCAAGAAATTGATGACGCTCTGCTAATAATGATAGCTTTTCTGGAAGACATTCCTCTTCTAGAATCTTTATGAAAGCTTAACCTTTTGTTCAAAGCGAGGTCAAAGAAAAGGTCGCCAGGAAAAAAAGCCTAAAGACAACCGCATTGTAAAGGGTGTTTAGAAAAGAAATCCCGATGTGATACCGCTCCGGTTAGCACAAGCTTTCTGCTACTTATTTTTGAGTGCCTTCAGGAATGGGTGAACTACCCTTCTTAGCACGAAGGTACTCCAAGAATGTTTAGCCGGATTTCAGCGGATTTTTTTAGTAATTTCTCGCTAATAAATGGGGTATGATGAGCGGGCTTTGCTTGCTAAGACTCCAAGATTAACCCGTTGCTCAAAGAAAGGAACTTCTGGGCTGTTACTGTTGAGCATTGGTCATAGGAATTCTCGGCGCCACTACTACTATGCCACTTCGCCATGTTGGTTCGAATCATGTGAAACACCATCACTGTCAACAGGGCAAAATTGGTTCCAGCCAATCGAGGTGATTTTCAGCGCACTTTCGACGTAGTCTTTTTATGAATTTTGGTAGATTCTTTGCATAAAAACCAGAGGAATCTCAGGTTTTTGGGTTATCGTGACTGATTGATTATTGATTGCAACCGTGATTCTTTCGATTGTATATGAGTTCCTCAAGACTTTTCTTCTTGTTGGCCCACTCAGATATTGTGCAAAATGCACGGTACCTTGAAATTGGGCTACTCGGTGATTAGTTTTGCATCGGACAAGACGGTGTCTCGGTGGCATGCCGACATAAGTTGGGCAGAGCAGACTGAGTTTCAAAATTTGTTTTTTCCTCTTAGAAAAAATGCAGCAACGTAGGGCCTCTCCTTTGATTTCGTTTCGAATGCATTTCTTTTAATGCAGCATTATATCCTTGCGGTCCCCCCAAACCGCAGATCAATTCTCTTTTTGCGTGGTGTTTGACTCTCTAAGGTTGGGCGTGTCTCCTGGTGGCACCCACCGTTCCTTTGCTTCACATTGACGTATAGACATCATTTCTCATCCCCCGTCACGATTCGGTACAAAAAGCGCTGTTGATGACCGCGTCTTTTTCGATGGCGGGCGAGTTGTTGAGCAGCGATATGAAGAATTTTTTTGTTGATTTCGCTAAGCTCATGAGGCACGCGTACCGAAGTTTTTGGGAAGAACCCCATTGAATTGAAGAATCGTCTTATGATCGGCAGTTCATTATTTTTTGGCCCAATTCCGGACTTTTTTGGCGACCATCTCCTTCAAAAAATCGCCTTGAGTATTTCTCTCATCGAATTCGGGCAGTCGTTCGCGCAGTGCGAGGGCGTGTCTCGAGGTCAAGTCACCGTTTGACTTTGCAAACATTTTTGTGTTTGCGCGCCATCGCCTATGACACGTTCTGCCACAGACCGCTTAATATATCCATGGCGCATGCAGCTGTTTTTGGCTGCTGATGAAAAGTGAATAAAAGTAGGTGCCGAAAGCACAACAATATACTTTGTAGAGCAGAAAAAGCCACTTTTCTATTTGAATGCAAACACTATTGCGCTAAGCAGCGAATAAATCATTAGAAATAAAGTTCTTTGAAAAAACGAACTTACTCTCCAGCTTAATAGTTACGGATCTCCACGGCAGTACTATTAGTGTTCCTTGCAAGCTTTTTGGCTTACTAGAGAGGGATCCTAGGTCGAAGTGATCATTCGCAATGAGACTGACATCAGCAGATGTTTGTCTCAATGCTGGTTTTGATTATGCTCTCAAAGTTTATAAAAATTCTCTTAACGGAACATTTAGGACTTATTTTCTTTCTCGACGGGATCGGATTCCAGCTAGGCTTAGTTTTTTGATTCTTGCAGGAACATGACAAATAGTGTTCGCAACGTCACCACTACATCACTGCTAACCTAGAATTGTTTTGGGCCGTTATTACTGTACTTGGGCGTCTTATTATATTGAACAAGACTTGGGTGTACATGTATCCACGGCGCACGCCTCAAGCTATTTCACTCTGAGCAAGTGTCATGTGTTTAGGAAATCGCACAATACTAAGATACAACTTTTTTTAGCTAAATCTGTCGTTTTGACCTGACTTTGGAAAGAGGGACACCTATAAGGTACATGCAGTTCATGTTCACGTCTATTCAGCCACAGAAAAATGAGCTTCATCATGCCATTTCTGGCAAACTCACTATCACTGCCTCTGTTTCCCTGATAACTGAAAGCAAATTCCATCCGAAGGCAAGCCGTCGATGGAAGAGTGATCCTAGAATCACAGGCTGTCTATTCACCCTCAGCAGCCTCCCTTTTTCAAGGTTACGGCAAAATATTACATTTGGATAGAAACTTGTACTCAGGAGTAGTTCTTCCCCTTAAACATGAATATGACACCCGGTTGGCCGCAAACTCTTATAGCGTACATTACGAGCATTTGTACGCAAAGGGTTTTTTTTTGCTTTTGCAGGGCCCAGACCCTCAAACCTGTTGGAAACTGCTCGGTAGTTTTTTTATAGAGACAAGTATAATTGCGCAGCAGTGTATCGACAGTCTCAGTAAAAATCTTCATAGCAGTGTTCATAAGAAAGCAAAGCTGCAAGGATGCAACCCCACTAGGGGACGAAACCACTACTACTTTTTTCGCTACACCACATATTCACCCAAAGTGGCGATAAGAAGGGCGCTTTCACACCGATTCCATGTGAAACCAACGTGGCAGAAAAAACTATAACTTTCGTAGGTTCTCGTTTTCACAGTTTTTTCTCGTGGACCAAGAGGCTTCGCGTCGCTCGCCATAAGAGCTGCCCAAATTGCCAAATACCATTAGTTTTAAGGAGACTCTGTTGCAATTGCGTGACATACTGACTTTCGTGGGCACTTAGGATTTGCAAAAGTTCGGGGTTGGAGGGTCCCCGAACTATTGTATGGATCATGAATGTGTGTGTGTGTGTGTGTGTGTGTGTGTGTGTGTGTGTGTGTGTGTGTGTGTGTGTGTGTGTGTGTGTGTGTGTGTGTGTTTGAGTGGAAATTCATGAATCCCCTTTATTCAGCCGTAGAGAGTTCGAACTGGTAAGTGATATGGGGTGAGACGGGAACATGGATGATGGTCTGCAGAAAGTGATAATAGCGGACATGGGATCTTCAAAAGGGAGGGTCACCAAGTTTGTAACTTGCGTTACAGAGGTGGAGCGTTGATCCCAAGAAGTGGTATAGGGGCTGGACATGAACTCCATTAGTTGACACGAAGTGATATTAGCCGACAAGAGATGATAAGTGGCGTTAGTTGAGTGCCACCAAGTTCATAAGGTGGGTTTCAGCATCGGTGCGACGTTACTTCTGAGATATGATGTAGTGTATGGGTCATAAACATCATTTATGGGTGGCAGGACGCGTTAAAAATTGGTAAGATCTGATAAGAGGACCTGAGCTTCGCTCATCACAGTATCATGATGACAGAGGGAATGTGAAAGGGGTATTACTGATGGGTCACAGTGAAGGATAAAGGGCTGGTAAGAGGCTTGCCCCCACTTTCACAAATCATAAAGGTTTTGTGGTAATGGAGACGATCAATTGAAAGGAATAAATAAGGGTTCAAGAGCTTATCTTCACTAATTTTTTACCACTATACTTCTAGGTTGAACGTATTTCAGGTTAAATGTACAGTGAACTTACTGCCTAACTGCAAGTCGAACGGACGAGGGGGGGGGGGAGGGTTGTTCACGTTTGAGGTCTACAGCACAATCAAGAAGAAATAACGGAAATTGGACAAGAAAGAAAAAAAGCTTGGCATTGATCGTGATTTACTATGCTGAATCATTTCGCATTGTTTATCAGGCGCGCAGTAGTGAACACCACTATACTCGTAATAATCAATTATATAATCAGCCGCAGTAGTGTGCATCACTGGTGCTTTAATAAATCAAGAAATGAAGTTCTTTATTCAATTCTCGTTATTCTGTCTGAAGTTGGTCTAGCAGTGAGAGTTCAGCAGTCAGCGCAACCAGCTGAGCGGGGCTATCCCACGGGCAAGTATGCAGAGATGTGAAAAAGTTAATTATTTATAAGGTCATCTCAAACGAAAGCACCATTCCCTGAAGACGATTGTTCCCTAAATGGAACCCCGTGGTATGCATGATAGCACTTCATTCCATTTTTCAAATTCCCTTCTCTTACAAGGAAAGGATACCAACTCATCCTGGCAACTCAGGATGTATACTCCTAGAAGCACCTTTGGACGCTGATTTCAGATCTGGCTTCCAAATCTGCTAAACGATTCTGGGAGAAAAGTCACGGACCTCTTTTAACTACTGTACATCAACCACCTTGCCGGGTGCCCCCCCGCCATACTTTGAGCTTGTGAACCCTGTGGACACCTTCCGCAGCCGTGGCTCGATGACGGAAGCAAGCGTTACAGACTGGCTCCTAGGGCTGCGAGCAAAGGTTCGATCTTTATGCATTTCTAGTTTTGCTTTCTTTGAACGTATGCTAAACACTTGGGAAATAGTAGTACCGAGTGCCGCGACACAGCTTGAGCCCTGTGAACGAAATAGGGCAGATATTTCATTACGACTTCAGGGAATGCATTGAAATCGATAGCGCTGATATGGCAGCATATTTAGGCATATATTGTTGTAACTGGTGCGGAACATTAAGCGAGCACATGAGATATCCTGATACAAAATGGCGTGTTGACACGTAGGAAGAACTTATTAAAGCTCTAGAGGTGAATCACTCTGCTCTCACTCCCTTTCACTAGTTCTCTCTGCACTATTTACCCCAGTCATCGAGAATCTGGCCAGTTTTTGACCAACTGAATATCAAATTTGCGCAACTTGAAAGCCTCCGAGGCCCATGCCACAGGCGCCGGCGCCAAAACACACCACATCACCGGCGCCTGTGGCGCGGGCGTCAGGAGGTTTTGGGCCAAACGAATGTTATGTTTGTATTCAGGAGGTAAAATTACCACAGAATGCAACAACTGAGACAAGTCTGTCCAAGGAGAAAAAAGTCGGTCGAAAATAGGCACGATTTCGCATGATTGGGGCAGTAAAGGGTAAAGAGTGCCGTTCTCTTGATTGCGCAAGTGGTATCCGGTAGCAATGAAGCGCAACCTGCTCTTCATGCACGAAAATGTGCGACTCTTCCTTGTACTTGATCGGTAGCACGCTATGGCTTCATTCACCTAAACCACACGCATACTATGCTATGGACTTGTACGAAAGTGAACCCCTTAAGCAATGAGAACTTTAAACCACCTCCTAGCGGGACCTCCACACCTCCAAAGTGCAGCCTTCCTCTCTTTCGTAATGGTGGTCGCACAATACCGCAGAGTCTGTATTCTTTCACTAGATGTGATTGCAACAAAGTCGGGCAAAACATACCCCCAGTTATTAGACGTAGGATCCGAGAGCTGTTGGCCGAGATTGTGAGTGTGGCATGAAAGAGAACTACTACATATGACGAAAATGTTGTAATCAACAAAGAGGTCAAAACTTTCGGAGTGCTTAAAGCAGATATGAAGGTTTATTCAGCCCCGGCTTGAGCGAATAGGTGAGAGTGCAATCCTTCTCGAAAGTCATCCACAGGGCTCAATAAGGAGCAGAGTGGGGCCCCTGTTCGAACTGGTACGTAAAACTACTTTCCAAGTGTTTAGCATACGTTTCAAGAAAAAGCAAAACTACGAAATGCATCAAGGATCTGAACCTTTGTCCCACCACTACGAGCCGCCCACCTACCTGCTGCGCCATCGAGCAACGCAATTAGCGCATATCGGCGCCATTTGGCGCCAATGTGCGCTAATTCAGTGCTATAGTCTTTCCCTCGAAAACCCGTGTAAGCTTGCATATTGAGGTGATTTGACATACTGAGGTGGCTCAAAATCTCCTGATAGCAAGGAGGCCGAGCTTAAGTGGTACTGTGTTTAAACCGACTCAGGGAACGATTGCTAAGCCAAGTCTGTCCACATAGAAAGAAAGTTGGTCGAAAGTTGGCTTGGTTCCGGATGTCTGAGGCAGTAAAGGGTTGACAGTGCCTATAGTTTTTTCACCGGCGCTATTCGGCGCTAGGATCCACCTGCACTCGCCGTCGCCTTTTTTCGCTAAAGTCGCAGCTGTTCTGCATTCGAGCTCAATAAGGGGGGGGGGGAAGGGGAGAAAGCCCACAAATGAGACATTGGTTTTTTTTTCTCTGCAGAGCGCTACATGGCATGAGCGCCATGTAGTGCTCTGAAACTCTGTAGCTTGGAGAAGGAGTGATTCCCTCCTTCCTAAGGCAAGCTCAGCCTCAGCATCGCATTGATAACCCTTGTGCCCTACGCTAACGCCCACATGGTACCCTCAAACACATTCACGGTGTATGAGACACAGCAGGGCACATCGTTGGTTGGGGAATCCCCAACAGGGGGGTCGTATTTGGCCGCCAGGAGAGGGGGGGGGTCGTAGTGAGTGCGGCAGCCAGTAACGAGCAGCGCAAATTGTCAATGTGCTGAGTCCTGTACAGCGAAACTTGCTTTGTAGAGAACTCGGATATGCAAAAAAATAGTACAAAACTTTCATTCATCAAACTAATCCGAAATAACTGCAAATATTAATAAGTCGACATTATCTCGTAAGTCCGTTGGTGACTAAACAGTACAACTCAAACTCTGGTTCGCTGCCAATGATATGGCGTGTCCGCGGTCGCGCTTGGCGCTGAGCCAACCTGTTTTTTTCTCGACAAGCGACAGGACTACCATATCGTTCATATCAGACGTTTTCCAGCAGTTGGTCTCCTTTATCGGAGTCAGCGATTGGCGGAGCACGAATCTGGCAGCGTTGACAGGGACATGTTCCATCATACGCAACGGAAAACACTGTAAACAAGTGCACAGGCTCGCCATGGACCTCCCTGAACCTTATAGACACATTTGCTCGCGTGAACAGACATTACGCACAAGTTGCACCATCCCATCACCTCTGCGCGGACCTCAGTGCGCGGCGCATCCAAAGTCAGCGTGATCGGCGCTAAACGAACCATATTCTGCTCCTGCTCCACCACAGGATACGTTTTTCATGCATTCCTGGCTTATTCGAACACGCTCACTTGAAACGGTACACAGGAAACGGGTTTTTCGCGCAGCTGGGAGTGTTCCCCAAGAAATCCCCATAGCGAGATCTCATGAATCCCGAGAACTTCAGAAACAGTTCAAGAGGTTTTTAGAAAGAGAAAATCTTCAAACACTCGAAACCGTTCTCAGATTTGTGAAATGTTGAGTTACAAAAAAATATATTGATTCAAACCTGTTCAGTTGAAATCACTCCCCAACGAATCCCCATGGCAGATTTCTCTGTGATTTTTGCGACCTTCATAAACGTTTCAGTACTTTTAGGAAGTGCAAACCTTCCTCTACACGAGTACGGTCTCCTCTTCCCCACAGGTCCGCTTTTGAGGAAGTTATGGTCCTTCAAAGACACCTACCTCAGCTGGAAATTCTCGCTCCATGGCTAAAATTGCCGAATAATCTCCTGTCACAGCCGCAATTACATGCGCTTCTGCTACCGTACTCCACATAATCGGGGTAATGCATTTTTACGGCGGTTTGTATAACTGTTACGTAGTGAGACAAGCCTAACTTTCTCTTTTCCTCGTCCTCAATCTTGGGAATAGACGTTGTTAACACTGTGGTCGCTGATGGCCGCTCCCAGAGAGGGAGTCCACCTCAGGTTAACGAATGCTTGAATTTAATCGCGATATATCGTTATTATTACCATGTGTGTTTCAAAACGGCCATCGAAGAAGTTCATCATACGAGTTTCTCATAATACGATTGTACCGTTTTTTGTTTGCAATCATCTCTGTATTGTTCTATTATGTCATGACTTCAAGTCGTCCATTTAGTATGGGCACCTTCATACAAGTAGAATTTCATAGTGGGCGTTTCATAGTTTCATTTAAGGCGAAAAAAACCGAACGGCAAAAAAGGGGGGGGGGTCGTACCGAACCCCCAAAAAAAGGGGGGGGTCGTACAGGCTCGACCAAAATCCCCATCGAATGCTGTGCCCTGACTATCAGCCTCCCAGCTGTCGATGTGTCGTGGTCCCCCGCCCAAAACTGCACGGGGTCAGAGTACGGGGCCGTGGGAAAGTCGTAATTCCTTGCTACACCGCCCTCACGTTTATGCTAACACCGCGCGGCGCGGTCGCGTGCAGCTCTCTTGGCTTTTTGCCAAGTCCTGTAATTGCGCTTTGGAATACAAGTAAAACGCAATTTCTTTATGCGGATAACATTTTAGGTGCTGCAAAATAAGAACCGAAGATGATGACGAGGGCCAGAACTCAAGAGCAACTGTGCTGTTCCTGCATTCCTCAGAGGCCGCGCATTCCCACAGAACATGACATAAAAATGCAGTGAACGTCATAATCGTGACGAGACAACAAAATGCCCTAGTATGTAACTTTTCCTGGAGTTTGGTGAAAAAAAGCTAGTGGTGAGTTGGCGCGGCACTTCTAGCGTCTTGGTGAATAAGTGGTGACGTCAAATTGGCGCCTAATGGTGCCAAATGGAGTCAAACACCGCCGGCGCCAGAAACGGACGTCACATTCGTGATCGGGGCACTGAGTAACCCCTACCGGCAATTTTTCAGCAGAAATTTTTCTAGAGGTTTTGGGCTCAGGTGCTGCTAGTTGAATCGTGCCTGGGACCCTTATATCTGAGATCTCGTTGGTCCACTATTTGCATAAATTAACAAAGGTATGAAGACTTGTACCACTGGGAAAAGTTCCTCGAAGAACTCGAACTGTTTCTAAAAATTTCATCAAAAGCCCGTCCGCCACATATGGTGGACATGGTCCGAAGTGGACATTTCGGTGTCCACCACCAGTGGCGGACATTGTCACGAATGGGTTAATCACTTGAACCTGCAACCTCTCATAAGGACCACCATTCTTTACTTAAAGTTCTAGATTAAGTGCAAAAAGATGGTGTGAAAAACGATCGTTTGTACCGGATCGTCTTGATGAACTAAAAACTGACAATAATTGAGATTGAAACAAAAATTGCCCCTTTTTGGTGGACGGGGAATTATCTATCAAACGGAGTAGAATACCTAACAAAAAATTCCCATTTTTCACACAAAATTTGATGTGGTGGAATAAATAAAATAAATATGTCTCATATATACCAATCCAACGGTTTCCCTTTTCACTAGAGAAACCGTCGTTTATCTCGTTCTCTTATTGTTGAGGACTTTTACTTTCATTATAGACCGAAATCATCATGATCATCAGCTTCATGTTTTGTATTTATCCCACGCAAAGCTACTTTACAGCTACAGGTATGTACAGTAGCGTTCTAGTAGACATGGAAGGTCTTCGAAAGGGGGGTATAATTCAACTCGTGGCGGTAATTAAGGACCAGCACTATATTCGTGGCGCTTTAGATAAGATTGTTCTCTTCCCTCGCATTACAACAGAACAACGCTTTGGTGACTGTGTCCACGATAAAATCGTAGTTTTTGACTTGTTTCAAAGGCTGTATTTTAAAAGTCGCTGAAAAATACGATAAGAATCTGAAGAATAAGGTTATTAGACAACAAATGGGTCAAACTGAGTGGACGATTTTTTCGTGGCAAAAACAACTGCCATCATTCATTGGCTGAAAATCAAAGTCATGCATATAAATTGTTGTGTCTTTTTCTGCAAATGGTCGATGAAATGAATTTCTAACCACTGATACACTATACATATTTGATAGACACATTCTCTTTCAATTTGTCTTCCCCATCGATTATTTCTGAATTTTTAGTGAATTTGCGCCAATTCTACTTCTTAAGCCTGCTCGGCTCACACTTCTTCTCGCTTCCCCCTTACAATTAGAAACAGAGCAATGTACTACTTGATATGGCTGTTCAGTTTCAGATATTAGGGACACACCAGCTGGCGGTTTTGGCACGCATTACACTTTTCTGGAGGCTTTTTTATACTGCGTTCATACTTTATGACAGCGTCTACCAGTGTGCACCAGCCTTTGCCTACAACCGAGAGTAGAGGGTATGGGAAGTAGGAGGGCAGCAAACAGCTGGATCAGACATCGTGAAATTGCGGCATGTGCAACCACACAACTGCTAAAGCACAGAATTATGCAGTTTAAAGACAGCTCCCGCGATAAAAGTGTCATGGATAGTTGCTTTTCAATTATGAAACAGTAGCTGATAAGTAATTCTCCAAAGAAGAAAAAAGCAAGAAGAGTTCTCAAGAACACCATAAACAAGATCGCTCCCTGTCAGTCACACAGCCCTGCGGTCATTGTGCAACCCCTGGCTCACAAATCCCTTTTTCGCATCTCCCAGTAATGGATATCATCCAATGCAAAAAAGAATACGGAAAACAACAAAAACACGGAAGAAAAACTCTTGAAAAGGAAAATAAACTTTTAAAAACTCGGCGTCCGAATTTAGGGTTACGGTAGCGTGCATCTTTTAGTGTTTAGTGCGTCGAGCTTTTGCACCACGAAAATTGGGTCGCTCGTGATTTTTACGCGTTTTACCTTGCGAGATGGGATGAAGTTGACTGTATGTGCTGCTAATGAATAAAATGTAATAAAGGAAAGCAGAATTATTCATGGGCACGAGCGTGGTCAGCGAAAAGGACATGAACGCCGATTAATGCCCGCCGCCCCAACAAAGAACAGCTAGGCCCTCCGTCGGAGGGCATCTAGCAAGTGAGGCGGTCCAACTGAGCGGGCGTTAGAACTAGAACTTTGAGCGGCTGTAGCTCGCTCCTCGCTCGCTGTGGAGTCGCGAGAGTGGGACAGTATCTAGCTTGGGGGCTGTACTACTTGCACAAGGAAGGATGACCATGTACTACTTGAGCGCGGGGGCTGTCTTTAATGTACGGTGTCGTGTAGTTGTACGATGCGGTTGCACGCGCCGTACAGTCTTCATCATTACCTACTGTCGGGGCGGTTCAGTGCGGCTGCGTTTGGCGCGGTGCCAAACCCGCTCTCCACCAGTATTTAAAGCGAGCAAATGATATGACTGTATTATATCCTCCGTATTACTCGTTTTCTACCACTTTTTGTCGCATACGCGTTTCAACAAAAAAGGCTGAGAACGGCTTCAACAGTGTGCACACTCATACTGGCTGACACGCCCCACCGGTCCGCAATGATGAGGACTGTAATCCCAATCCAGCTGCTTGCTGCCGCCCTACTTCGCCATGCTCTCTGCTCCCGGTTACCGGTGGACGCTGGCAGACGCTAGATCGATATCTATACTTTTCTAGTCGCTGACGCTGCCGAACGCTCGGAACGCTAGTGGACGCTGTTAGACGCTGGTGACGCTGCTGCGAAGTATGAACCCGGCCTTATGATTCTAAGCCGAGGTGCTGATATTTTTTACTGCGTATTTTGAACTGAAAATCATATCCTGATCTAGTTATCAGTGGAGAAAAGAGCAAATGGCAAAGTTCAGGATGATACCCTTTCATTTTCAAGGAAATTGCAAACGGAGTGCGGGTTGTGCAGATAGATGAGATGCTAGTTGTTAGTATTATAATAATGTGAGCATTTTCTACTAACCCGTCACTTTTATCAGTGGGATTCCTATCGCACGCTTTCTCATCTTGCCTTGTCGAAGTTAATGGTACGCCACGCTTTCAAAAATGGTGAGTTGTGATCCGAAGTGCCAATGACAAGCTGGTAAATGACACAATAAAGAAGAAAAAAAAAGCAGAAAAAAATTTGCTCGCAATGCTCGATATGGAACCCCATGCTGTACTGCGTATTTACGTTCTTTAGGCGAAGAAAGGGCGTGGTCGGACGAGTCCTCACTTGGTTGTGTCTGCTCTTTCGCCATATCACTTCGCTATCACTGTCCTTAATGAGGATTGCCATAAGAAACAATCGCACTACCACGGAACCTTTGGAAATAGAAGTCGGGCGGTTCCGTAGCCCTGCACGGGACCGTGTTCTCGCTCTCGAAATAAGTGAGGAAAGCGTGGGTCGCGCCCTAGTCAGTACCATGCCTAATGAAGGCGTTTGAAAATCAAATTAGCGCGGAGCATGTCTATAACCGCAAGCATCCACCATCGCTACGGGTTATATGGGTCAGAACAGGTCCCGTGCGCGTGAAATACAAGCTGGCAGCCCGCTTCCAGCGCAGCGTCGAGCCACAAAAAGAGTGGCACTATTTACCCTCTACAGTCTGAAACATCCGAAATTGGGCCAGTTTTTGACAGACTTTTTTCCCCTTGGGTAGAGCTCATAGACCTAAATTTCATACCGCTCGGCTCAAAATCTCCTAATGTTCGCGCCAAAGGCGGACGCCAAATTACCCTAAATCACCAAATTCTCCTTGTTCCACCTTCTGAACACGAATTTCACATTTGTATGGGGTGTTGAGTATGTTTGGGATGGAGTAAAGGATGCACACAGGTAGGCATATCAGCTTCTGCCCGTCTGCACCCCTCCCGTAGTCCCTTCCTCTGCTAAGGCTGGGCCCTAGTGAAGGATCACTAGCACAAGCAAACAAAAAGAGTGCTGTTTTTCTTCACCCAACCCTGAGTGCCCCAGCACACCGCTAGGCACGAAAGCGACTGGGGTCTGCTACCCGCCCTGAAGTCGATCAAGCATGTGATTAGTCCCTTGTGACGCATGCGCCAGGCGGTTTCAGACTGAGCGGGCGTGATACTGGTGTTCAGAAGGTCAAACTACTCCGGCTGGCAAGTATTCAGCGATTTTGGTGCTTTCGAGTAATTTGGCGCCAGCGGTGTGTTAAAGGCAGTTGGCACGATGATTTCCTACTTAGCCTAAAATGCTAGTAGGGCGCTGTATAGTGGGGAAATGGCGAAAGAACGGAGTGAAACGGTCAAAATCCTGCGAAGAAAAAGCCTCCGTTCTCAGTGACTTGAAATCGATTTCGGACGAGTTTCCCGTAGGCATCTTGCCAATCACCGCTACCGAAGATACGGCTGCATATGTGTACCCATATATGCATGCAGCATCACGGCCGCTTCATACCAATCCCTTCGCTTCATAATTTGCTTAGCAAATGAATGAATACGAGCGTCAGGAACGGTCGTCCATTTGTGGGCGGGCGGGCGTGGCGGGCGTTTGGGACGTAAAGTTGTGGCTTGATTATAAGGGCACCTTCCTCGGGGAAACCGCTATGCAGCGCCTGCCCAGGGTCGCGGAATTCTATCCTGCCAGGAGTACTGATCCTCGTCGTCTTGGGGGATTTATTTTGCCAACTGCCTTGAAGGAGATCAAGCTAGCCCTGGAGACCACATTCGAACCAAGTCTGTCCTCGGAGAAGAAAAAATTAGGTTGAAAACTTGCTCGATTCCGGGTGATTGATGCAGTAGAGGGTAAACAGTGCCAAGAGATTGCATCGCAAGGTCGTGGGAATTCGTTTAACCTATTCAAAGAACACTCCTCCTCTAATAAGGTTATGCGCATTTTATTAGGGATTGAAAGCCGCTTTACGTCGCGTGTTCTGGAGTGAAGAGTGCTAGCAGTAATTGAAACGGCGACCAGATCGTACGATTGAAAAAAAAGTGAAGGAGATAGTGCTTATCGCCGCGCATTCATTTAGCTGCATTTCTCGTCGCTCGTGTCATCCTTCTCTCTTCCTTGACATATTCGGTACCATTCCCATTGAACTCATTTCTCACAATAGAACTAGAAAGTATAGGTTGGCTCACAAGCAATAGTGTTTTTTCCTCATTCAAATTTTATATGGAAAATGACGATTGTTCCCAGTATCTGCACTGCCTGTTAGATAATTTTTTTCCTCTTAAGATAGTGTAAGAGCCTTCCTTCATTTTGATTTCTGTCAGTTTTTAATTAATTGTAATCGAAACTCGAGTCGACACAAATGTAGGTTTTTGACAGCAACTTTTTGCCTCGGCTCTCAGATTACAGAAGAGCTCGAAACTTGTGATCATACAGGCAACGAAAAATGCGTCTTACGATAGCCTGAACTCGGGTAAAGCGAAGAGATGAGAATTCAGACCTTGTGAATGTGCATCGCATGGGAGTCCTCGCGACTGCCTACAGAATAAATCTACGAAGTTTTGAACTTTTCCGATCGGGTAAAGGTGATGCTTGACCACAATAAGGAAGCATTCTGTGACCTCTAACGATTCCTCAATCTTAGGCATGAATCTGCAATGAAAAGGTGGTTCTGTAAGCTCTCAATTGAACACATTAGGGCATTAGGTTCAATGCTAGTCTGTGAGGTCGAAATGGATACTTTCGAACCACTTGAACTATATGGGCATTCTTAAGAGACTAGCCTCTTGGCCATGTGCTTAGCAACGGCTGTGCGGCTTCAGCTTTTTAATTAGAGGTGGAAAAGAAAGGAAAAATGAAAATGCTCAATTTCGTCGACCTGACACTCCAGTTTGAGCACTTAAATATTAGTGGAAAGAGAAACTTCAAGAAAACTAAGAAGACTATCGTATAGGGCAAGGAATTCTCTGCAAAACAGTATGAAATTCAATGGCGAAACTTTTCATCTTTAGCGCGATATTTCGAGTGAGAAAATACGCCATTACTTATGGGCCGACCTAATAGTTAAATGAGTGACAAATCGATTGCCTTCGTTCAGATTTCCTTTTGTTGCCGGTTCCTTGAAACAAGTTCAAGCCGATTCAAACGACTTATACTGGGAACGTATAGTGATTTATGATTGTCTTAGAATTTGATAGAGCGTCCCGAAAATTCATCTTGTTTTTCGAATTGAGAGAAATGAAACTGTGCTCATGAAAGACATTTATCATTAAAAGATTTCCAGGTCTCACAAAGTTCCAGAGAGGACACAGCGGTTCCTTTTACATAAGGTGAAGAAATCCTTTGCATATTTGATCGCTGTTCTCAGTTAGAAGCTGTGAACTGAGTATCTTGAAGGAAAAGGCTTGATAAATTTGCCATACTCATGGTATAGAAACGAGTCAGCTACTTGCATGAACATACCATGTGCGAAGTCTCACACCAGGATCGGCGCTCCCGAGAAGACATCACAAGGCCCTTTTAGTCAGAATGTCTGCTTCTCTCACGAAGATCCGCTTCCAAACGTCAGTGGTGCAGATTGTAGTATCATTTACGGAAAGTATTAGAGATGGGCGAACGTGTGCACGGATGTATACGGGGAACGAATGTTCGTCCAGTGGAATACAGTGCAGGATATTGACCACTCCATTCTCGGTTTTTCTCTACTCTCCCACTTTTCAATACCGCTGTAAATATTTCAGTCCAGCAACCGAATTATAGGGTTCTGTGCCCTTTGAAAATTGGCGAGTAGACAGGTGACTGCCTTTTTGTGGTGCCTCTTGCTAAAAACATTGTTATTTTCACTCTTTCGATTAGGAATGATCCGGAAATTTCCTATACATGCCAAAGAACCTTCTTAGCGACACCATAATTCAGAGAAGTTTCCTTTCCTAGTCCGAAGCCACTGGTTAATGTATTATATCGATTATTTCGATTAGTAGTGAGTGATGTACAGAACTCTTCAACATTCCATAGCCTACAGAATCGATTGATAAAGTTGGCCATGATTGGGCCATTCATGCTCAAATCCTGCGCTCTTGGGCAGCTCGATTCTCTTTCCTTCGTTTGCGATGATCTGCACTTTTTCTAACAAGAGAGGTCACTCAGGTCGTGGCGCTCTTTCTAGAAATGGTTTCTTGCATGTTGTAGGGGTCCATATGGATAAAGGATAAAGTCTTCGCCGTTGATCAATCCCTTTGTGGGATGCGGCACGCATTCTACTTCCATTCAGAATCGTAGTGGCTTATTGAATGCGATGTGGCCTATACAATGACTTGCGGTGGCCAGCCGATGTACAAGTCAGTGTTTTATCCTCCCAGACGAATCTGGTACCAATTCACGTCCAGGGTAGAAGGCTTGGTTGGCCTGGGCGGGAGTCGACCCGGGATTCGAACCCGGCGCCGCGCGAGTGGTAAGCGCGCCACTTGTCACTACACCACCTCTGCCACGGGCATATGAGGATCACAGAAATGGGTTTTATTTTTGTTATGCGTTCCAGGAAATGCCAAAAATTGAGTGAAAATATTCGACATAAAAGGGCCATTTTCACCATATTGATGGGATCTGTTCTAGCTGTAATTTGAGCATGCATAGTTTATGAGGTATTCCTCCCCTACAGCATGCAACAAGCCATTTTTTAAAAGCGCGACGACCTAAATGACCTCCCTCGTAAGCACAGCATCCGATCTTTTCCAGTGGAAAGCTTACAAGCAATAAATCTTTTGATCCATCAGAAGTGAGAAGGAACCACAAAAGCGTAGGGCATAAAAGCGTAGAACCATAAAAGCGTATATAAGGTGTGTAACTGTGTCTCAATGAATTGTTCAGTTTTGCGTTCTCATGTTAATTCACACTCGAATTTGACATTTTCTCTTAAGAGACTTTTTCAAAACATTCAGAAAGTGAAACTTTTGTAAGATTTATAGGTGGAGTTACCATTGGTGGAACAGTTTAGTTGTTCACCTTCGTTGCTTGTGCGACCATGTGTTCTACGCCCCGAGGTTCACTGGTCACTCGCCCATTGCCGTTTTTACGTCTCCATTCAAAGGTTGCTCGTTCAATGACGAAAATCAACCAAGCCGCATCTGGAGCGTCTCCTGCTTCTTTCCTTACTGGTAATTTAGCTGGCAAGCTAATCCAAAAAGTCAACTAGTCAGTCGAGTGAATCCCACCATCCACGGCTAGGACTCGTGTTATGCCTCTTGAATGGTCGAACATGCCGTTGTTGAAGATGCTGAACTGATTTTAAGAAGCAAGGGAGATCATTTCGAAGACAGTCCCGCGCTCAGGCAATTCGTGGGCGCCCTTCCTTGTTCAAGTAGCCTTGTCTTTCTATAAGATTGTCCTTTTTCGCGGCTCTACAGGAAGTCACGAAAGCGACGGCTCTCATGAGGTGCAGTTCTTACGACTCCCTAGTTGTATCATCCACCAAAACTCGCAGGCTATTTTCTGTCACGTGTTCAGTTTCTACCTTTTTTTCACTGTCACGTACTATTAGTACTGAATGACACGTTGAAACGATTAGGGGCCGGAGACAGCAGGATGTCGGCATACCGGCAGTACCTAAAACGAGCAGGTCCGGAGAAACCGTGCAGTGAGGCCGCCACGGAGTCCTTACTTAGAGTGATCCTTTTTTTGCGTTTTTGTTCCTGGAGAGTCAGTTGGCTACTCTGAGTTCGCAATCGCCCTATCCACAAAATGCAACCCATGTTTTCTTTTTCTCATAAGCAGAGCAGGTATTTTGGCCGCATTGAACATTTTGACCTCAATTGAAAACGAGTAAGTGTCGAAAATGCTGCTCTTGACATTGAGTGAATAGCGCAGAGCAATTAAAGGTTCCAGCCTGATCTTAGCTATGACTCTGCTTGGTTTTTTTTCTGCTTTTATTACTGCTGTTCTCCGCTCCACAGCTAAAGACGCGAAAGTGACCAAACGATTATTAGATGATTCTAACAAGTTCCTTTTGTTTTGTCGAAGCATTCTGGAACACCCGCAGCAGATACAGAATTATACGTCTCGTAAAGCATCATCTGATTGTTGGCGAAAAAGTGAACTGGAGGTCCGACTCCTTACGTTCTCTTTCGAATGTCTTTTTGCGTCTTAACGATCTTCGGGGGAGTCATAATTTGAGCTAATCATGCAGCTAATGGACTTTCTTCCGTCGAAACTGGGTCGAAAGTTGGGTCGCCTTGCAGCTTACTTCAACAAAAGCAATAAAGCATCCATATCCTATCCATAATTACGAAATCCTTTTTTTAGTCTAAGTCCATCAAATCCGTGCTTTTGAAGGCGATGCATATTATGGACCGAATTACGGGGACAGACTGTCAAGTTTGAGGTTGCGTCCTCCAAGAGGTTGATGATACCAGTTGATGACTCCGGTACGGTGCAAGATGCGGTTGGCTTGAGTGGAGATGGTGTCGAAGCTTGTACGCTCTAGCATACCCAGGTTTGGTATCAGATCCAAGGCACTCCCTGCCGTTGGGGAAAATGTTTGCAAAGATAGGACCCCCTCCACCCTTTGGGATTTTTTCCTTTGATATCACCCCTCTTTATTAACATTCTATCTACCATCTTCCTTGGCTTTCTCAAGGTTCCACCATTACTCCAGAGTTTTTTTCGAGGAAATCATCCAGTTGTTCTCTAAAAACTGCCGTCGAGCGAAGAGAAAGGGGTAAATAGTGGACCTGAGATAGGAACATAGTAGAAAGATCTAAAAAGGAATATTTTTCCCAAAAGTAGATACGACATCTCTCGCTGGGGAACCCCAAGGTAATCATCATACGACGTGCCCTGATCATATCTGGAATAAGAATGCACTCTACCCGAGCCATTCAAGTCTTTCGTGGCGCACTTGTTTTACAGGAATCGTTTAAGAGAATGGAACACTGACTTGTAAATCGGCTACACACCCCCCCCCCTCTCAAACGAGGTGTATGTGAGCCAATATGTGTTTTTAATGTCCACCTAAATTACACTTATGTCTATGGAACTTCTTACAGTATATTCTATTCAAGCGGAGGTGGTGTATTGGCAAGGCACGCTTACCAACGCACGGTCCGGGGATCAAATCCTTGATCGACTCCCGTTGAGGTCAACCAAGCCTTCCACCCTTCGGGGACGGTAAAAACGCTGACTTGCACATCGCCCGGTCCCGTCTGTACCGGCCACATAACATTCAATAAGCCACTACCTTCCTGATTCTGAATGGGAAAAAAATGCGCGTCTCATCCCGAAAAGAGATTGATTAATGACAAAGCTTAGTCTATCCTTTATGAGCTACTCAAGGCATTTTATGGACTACGTAGTCATGTACCCTCGTCATCCGGGCAGTTGATTAGGGCGGTCGTCAACGGGCCGCAGCGCGTGCCAGGAACTATTTGCTTTTTCCAGGCTAATTTAGTCATTTTTTCCAACTTTTCACTGTTTTGGCTACTTTTTCCCAGATTAGCAGCTCCTTATCTTCACAAGGTGGAAAAAATGACTAAATTAGCCTGGAAAAGCAAATAGTTCCTGGCACGCGCTGCGGCCCGTTGACGACCGCCCTAATCAACTGCCCGGATGACGAGGTTACCACTGTGTTTCTAAATGAACAAAGACTGCGTGCCAGGGACTGAGCAACAAAATTTTTTGCCTGTAAACTCAACGATCCCAGTGCTTCTGCACTGCAAGTTTCTGAAGAGAGTCTTTCAAGTCAAATATTTACTTGGGGCAATTTCGCTGCTTTTTCAGTTGGATTTTGATGGTTTAGTTGTGGTGTTGATGAGCGTCAAATGCGCTGCTGGTAGTAAGTGAGCATTTGAGCACTCTTGAAGAGGGTATTCAACAATTGGTTACATAATTTTAATGGAATTCTACAGTATTTTCAAGCAATTACACCTACAATGTGCTTATCAAGTAGTTCAGTAATGGGACGA
>MU931371.1:0-19328 GCA_036418165.1 Cooperia oncophora
GGTCGCTGGTGGACGCTGCCGCAAAGTAGGAACGCAGCTTAAGAGCAATTTATCGAATACTGGCACTTCAGGCGCTCTGCATGGCTCTTTTTTCTTTATCCCCGAAATTCAGGATCACGATTTCTGACGGTTGATCGGAGGAGTCTCCATTCGCCAAACACGTTTGGTAGAAGTTCATAAGGGTTGACTTGTAGGTGTGTTGTTAGGGAGGAGTAGTGTCGAAGGAAGAAGAAGTGGGGCATCGTGCTTATGCCGTCATTTCACTAATCTTGATGCTGTATGCTGTGGCGGTCTCGATTAGAGGTGACAAATTACATGGAAAACCCGAGGTGAAATTCTCCTGATATGTTCCTCTGCGAGCTGATATGGTGAACTAAGCTCTTCACTGCTCCCTTCACCGTTGCAAGTTGGCGAAGAAATCGCTGCCAAGCTCGAAACAGGCTATACTATCTGCGCCAGCTTGCACTTGCATGCAGCTTCCCGAAGACCGTTGAACGAGAAATGTCAATGTTCAAATGTTCTAGTGGTGGAAAAACCACTGCTAGTTTTTCGGCAACATTGCTGTGATTGTGGCTTCTACTTCATAAACTGGTACTCTAAGTCAACTTCCCTATCTCGAAGCCGGTTGCAATCAAGCTATTCCTAGTCCTTTACTTCTCTGTTTTGACTTTTCGGGCAGTAAGGCTGCGTGCATACTTGCGGCAGCGTCCACCAGCGTTCCGAGCGTCTGGCTGCGACACCGGCCAGGGAAGCGACCAGCAGAGTATAGAAGGCTAGGGAAGTATAGGTATCGATCTAGAGTCTGCCAGCGCCCACCAGCGTCCGCATGGAGTGGAGAGTATGGGACGATAGGAGGGTAGCAGACAGCTGGTAGAGTATGGGGAGATAGGAGGGTAGCAGACTGCTGGTAGAGAGTATGGCACGATAAGAGGGAGCAGACAGCTGAAATCATCCACTTCCAGCTTGTCTGCCCCTCTTATCGTGCCATGGGCAGCAAACAACTGGTACCCTCCTATCGTCCCATATTCTCTATCAGCAGTCTGCTACTGGTCGCTGCTGGTCGCTGGTGGACACTGGCAGATGCTGGTGGCTGGTGGACGCTGGCAGACGCTCGATAGTCTATGCTTTCCTAGTCGCTGACGCTGCCGGACGCTCGGAACGCTGGTGGACGCTATTGGTCGCTGGTGGACGCTGCCGCAAAGTATGAACGCAGCCTAAGACCTTTTTCAGGTTTACAAACACCATATGTCTTGCATACGCCGACATCATCTATTTAACGTGAATCAGCATCAGAGTTTGATTTTCGTGATGGAAATCCGAATCACTTAATCGAGCTCATGTACGGAAACTTGACAAGTTTTACATTCACCTTCAAGACGGTCCTTCCATGGGTCAGCGAAACGGCTCGCACCGAAGTATCGGTACCACTTCTCTGCTAAACGGTCCACGGGAACGACTCTGCGTAGTTTACCTAGTGCCAGTTTGATGCATACACCAATGGTGCGCTTGACATCTATATGGATCCGCACGAAACATATACTCAGCTAGGAAAACTAAAGCGAGAGACGTAACAAGTACGCTTTGCAAATAACGCGCGCGGTGTGGAAACCTAGCGAGTACGTTCCAGCCATATTCCCGGTGCACATTAAAACAAGCGGCAAATTGGATCACGCTATTCCAGTTGAGAGCAACTCCACCTCGCCCAATCTTTTACCAATCAAATTTACATATTTACTACACACCATAGTTTTATAATTGGTTCAGCAATTCCAGCAACTCACCCTTCCCCGAATTCCGCCTAAACTTCGAAACTGATGATCGTATATGTTCCTTTGTTATCTGGAAAATACTATACAGTGGACACTGTACGATAAACAAATCGTCAAACACGCCATGAAAATGTTACTCAGTAAGATTGCACACGCTTCAATATACCAGTTTGACTGACACGTCACCACTGACAATCATAGGAAACCGCACCTAGACACTTGGCTCCCCTTTCGGCTATTTGAATACTATCTATCTGTTCTAATCTAGATAGATAAGAGCGAGCCAGTAAAGACTCGGCAAGAAACATCGAGATTGTGTGGAATTGTAGAATGAATTCGACTGTCCCCCTCAAATGTCTGTCGAGTTCTTCTTCCACCGCGACTCCTTTTTTAAGTATATATATATTTTAATATTTCCTAAAATCTCACGCGACGATGAGAGCACCACCTAAAAGTAAGCAACCAGAAGAGGAAAACATGGGAAAAACTCAAAGGAAAAGGGTCCCGACACGTGGAAATACCCCTCCCCGTGACCAAATTACGGCCCTCTGTTGGTTTCTTCAAAGGTACGTAGTAGGGAAAGCTGATAAACCGAGTATGAACCCGCTCATGTCGACTTTTACACAATCAGAGAATCACTATCGGTTAATTTCCCTACCATTATCTGAAACTCCGATAGATCGACAAACAACACTCTAGATATGCCAATCATCACAAGAAGAGCACGCTAATTTTTGGTTAGGACACTCACTAGTCGAACGTGTTTTGCTTTCCAAAATCACATAGTGATAAATATAGAAGTCCAAATGTATTATGTGAGGCTTTTCAGACGAAAGTTTTTTTTCATTGCTGTGCGATCAATCGACTCCTGTTGAAATACCACTGACATTCACTTTATCCTTAGTCGGGCTGTAAAACATCTTATCCACGTGTCGATGGAATTATTATTATGATTTTAAATCGTATGTCAGAGGTAGGAACAATCTAAAGCGAGAGAGCGTAGACAAGTAGCGCCTTTGGCTATAGAGTGGCGCGCGCGGTGTGGTTAAACCGTAGCCGAGTACCGTCCAGCACAGTTCCCGTGTATCTTCAAGCGGGCAAAGTGGCACGCTATTGCAGTTGAGGAGCCATCCACCTCGCCCAATCTTTTCTCAATCAACGTTCCATATTTACCACACCACCATAGTTTTACGTAAGTTGTTCAGCTGATTGCCAGCAACTCACCCTTCCCCGAAATTCCGCCTAGAGCTTCGAAACTGATGAATCTGATATGGTTCTTTGTGATCTGTGAAAGTTACTATACTGTGGAATGCACGACAAACAAAACTTCAAACACGGCCATGAAAATGTTATTCTGTAATATTGGCAATGTTCACCAATTATACCAGTTTGACTGGCACACAGGTAACCACTGACAATTGGAAGGACATCTGCACCTTGAACACTTGGCTCCCCTTTCGTCCTTTGGAAATACTATCTACCTGTTCTAATTTTCCTAATTAGATAAAGCATCAGAGGAGCAATGGTAGAAGACTTCGGAGCAAGGTACAGCATCGAGTTGTGTGGAAGTTGTAGATAAATTCGACTGTCCCCCTCAAATTTCTTCAGAATTTTCTTCTTCTACACGACCTTTTTACACCATATTTTCCTAAAATCTCAGGCGACGAGGAGGGAGCACCAACCTGAGGGAGGTAGAGGACGCGGAAGAGGAAAACATGGAGAAAGCTTGCAAAGGAAAAGGTGTCCCCGAAGAGTGGAAATACCCCCTCCCCGTCGACCAAAATACGGCCTTCTGTTGGGTTTCTGTCAAAGGTGAGTGCCTCTGTAGCGTAATAGGGAAGACAAAGACGGTAGCGTAGTAGGGAAAGCGGAAACTGCAAGTAATCCCGCCCGTGGTCTGACTTTTGTACACAACTCAGCACTATTGCGGTAACTTACCCCTTACCATATTCTGAAACTCCGATAGACCGACAAACCAACACACTAGGTTAGTGCCGAATCACTCACAATGGAATAGTACGCTATTTTTTTGGGGTGTACGGACAGCTCACTAGTCGAACGAGGTGTGGTGCTCTCAAAATCGACATGAGGAGAGTAAGATGTTCCACAATGTATTATGTGAGCTTCTTCAGAAGAAAAGTTTTTTCTTTCAATTGCTGTTGGATCATATCGGCTCCTGTTGGCAAATATCACCTGACATTTACTTTATCCTTAGTCGGGGCTGTAAACAGCTTAGCGGTCGATGGAGATTATGATGATGATTTTAAATCGGATGTTAAAGCAAACAAAATTAACGCCTAGTTATAGTCGTCTTCGCTGCAGGCCTTGTCCGGGGAGGGAGTGAATTTGGCGCGGCGCCAGCCCGTTCCAGCGACTACAATTGTACGGGCTGGCGCCGCGTTGAACCCGCCCCTTCCCCTCCCCCCGCGACATATTTCAACGCCTGCATCAAAATCTACTAGAAATAGTACTCATATGACCAGTAAAACGTGTAAATGGAAACATAGCAAACAAGGGCAGGTGTCAGGAGGTGGAAACCATACCAAAATGTTTTTGAAAAACTGCTGATTCTTTGGGCAAGATAAATTAAAAAGCGGAAGTTCCCAGCAGCTGTCTTGCTCTGATGGTCGAGATCTGTGGTTGTTTCTATATTCGAAGTCTCAGGGTCATAGAGTTCTGAACTATGAAACTTTGCGTGGTTACTACTTAAAACTTCTTCATAAAGAAAAAAACATCAACAGTTCCAGGAACGACACTTTTAACTTTGTCTACAGCGACACCTGAACTATGAGCAAAATCCCACCTCAAGAGAACCATTGATAAATTGCAATCTGCGCAGAGGCTTCAGAAAATCCGTGTAATATCTGAGACCTGATATTCGTAGGGCTCCTTCAACGATGGTGCAGTCTTTATTATGTTCTCTATGAGAAGGAATACGTTTTTAGTGAAAATGAGCGCACCAAAGTGACTTTATACTTACGATTGTTGCCTAAGAAAATATAACGTTTCGTATGTATTCCATTTTTTATCAATGACACAGCGGACTTGATCCTGTTGCATGATAGCTGAACTTTCATAGCAATCGTCCAAAGTTTTTGTACGCACATTATCTAGCATTTCCATTCTAAATTCCCGACTTTTCAAACCAAATTCGTGACTTTGCTGGATACTACTGCAGGCCCTGTTCCTAGCTGTTCCCAACATTTCAGCGAGATTTCTCACTCTCTATTTCATGACTCCTCCTTCTGTGACTTTTTTGCACTTTTGTTATTTCGCTCACACACTCGCCGGAAAGGACTTCACATCAACGCACGGGCAACACCGCTCACTTGTTGAAGAATTTGTTGCAGATTCCGAATTTTCATAACTTTTTTCAACATCCTTAATTCCAAAATCCTAACAGTTCTCACTTTAGCGGGACCTTTAAACTCTTGCAGAGCTGCGAAGTGATGCAAGTGAGCCATCATAAAAGAGAAGTTCCGTGTCTTTCACACAAGGTGGCCTGTACAGTTAGTTGAGTGCGATTTCCTCACAAAGTCCACCTACCCCTTCCCTCCGCAGCTCCCGTGTGTTCAATTTGAATCTAACTTCTGATCTTCCTCTGTCTGTAGGGCTTTAGCATCCAGGCTCGAAGCGATGAACATGCGAAAGAATATGCAGTAGGAGGAGGCGTGGGCCCTACACACCTCCTTCGTTCTGGCCTATTGTAAACCCGAGAGTCCCCAGGCTGAATCAAAAGCGAACAAAATTGCTAGATGGAGCAAGATGACGTTCTGGCGACGAAATCGTTCTCAATGATGCAGAAAGGGAAGGATGCGAGAACAGGTGGGAACTGTTTGTAGAATTAGTTTCACGGTCTAGTTCACAGCGGATGATGGGGCGTGTCCGCGCGGCTGCCTTCAGCGCGTCGCCAAGTCCATTCTCCATCAGTTATCTAGTCGGGTAAACGTAACATGATATTATGGGTTCAAGGAGTCAGGGTGTGTACTATACTCATGAAAGTTGCGCGTGAAATCAAATGTGTCGGGCAGTGAATGCTACCAACAGGGCGTATTGTGGGACTACTTCGCAATTCCAGTCTCAGTGGCCCCAAAATTTCCATGCAAATGAATGTGCCGTGCCCGATTTGGTGCGTACACGGCGCCAACATGTTTAACTTTAACACGCAATATCGAGGGTACTGTATTACTGCTGGTCTGAAGCTTCCTAACTTGATCAACTCGTCTACGTCGTCAAGAGGTCCGTGCAAATGACTGATACGAACGATGTAAGAGAGGTCCTGGACGCTTGCCGTTGCGAAAAAAGAAACGAGTAGGCACTGCCGGAAAAGCAACGCGTGCGTGCACTTCCCGCATCATCAGTTAGCAGCCAGACCCTTAACCTTTGGTAACAAAAAATAGTGGGGGCACACGCTAAGTGTCGTGTACCACAGCAGGGTAACGGAGCTGTAACTGTAAGGTCCTAGCATTCGGAAATATTAGATTCCGGAAAGTTCTCAACGTTTTGTGTTACTATTTTTTGTACATGCATTGCTGATTAAAAACTCATTCTCCCTTGCGTCTCTGAAGTACATCCTGAAGAAAGTTTTTTTCGCTGTCTGATGGCATAATTGCCGCTTCACCAGTGCTTGATGAACCCCCTTTTCCAAAGACTTTTTGAAGCGTGTCAGAAGAGCAACTTCGGACGATATTTTTCTTCAGCTACGAACTGGTTCAATACGCAGTCGAGACAGCTTAACAAATTAACCAGGTGTGAGGGCCCAATAATGTTGGAGAAAGTACCGTGCGACAATGGTTCAACAATTTTCGTCTTGGTGATATCAGTATTGAAGATAATCCTCGTAGCGGTCCGATCTGCAAACAGCAAAGTAAACCTGACGAAAGGATTTGAAGGCGTTTGTGGAGGCTAACCATCCCAAACAGTTCGAGAGGTTGCAGAAAAGCTAGGCGTTGGCCAACCCACTGTTGGAAATGGTCTGAATGGTTGAAAAAACATTGGAAGGGTCGAAAAAAACTCGACAATGGGTGCCCGCACAAACTTGAGTGCATCGGGCAGAAATTGGCCAAATTGCTCGAGGTTTTCTTCTTCACTGCGTTTTGCGCAAGGCAAAAACCGGTTTTGGGCGAGATATGTTCCGCCTGGTGATGAAGACAGTGGATCATGCATGAATAACAGGACCGAAGTTACCGGACAGAGGATCGGATGCCGAAGAACACCGAGGCAATATCGGCCATAGCGAATCCGCAACGTAAAAAAAGCATTATGGTATAGTGTGGTATGTGCGGAGTTGGGGCGGGTCTGGGGTGTGAAGTCCCACTATAACTTTATCGTCACAGAGGACAAACCATTGGCGACAGCAGAGTCTGTTACTGTGAAGAAGATCGAATGGTACAGAATGTAGCCGAAAATTGCGGTGAGGTGCGAGCCAGCACTTGTCAACGAGAAAGGTTCGCTGATTTTTCCGTCTCTATATGACATGACACGCGGCCCAGGTGGGGCACTTTGTCACGGAATCTACTATCCATAAAGAACGAATGGGTTCCTAAGTTCTACCTCACCCGCCATATTCTCCAGACCTTTCACCAACCGACTATCACCTTTTCAAACATTTTCAGAACTTCCTTGCTGGAAAATACTTCATCAGTCAGGACCAGGCAAAAAAGCCTTCGTGGATTTCGTGGATTCTCGACCACCCAGTTTTTTCTTGATGGGATTGCGTACTGGTGCACAGGTTGGCAAAGAGGTGTGCTGATTCGAACGCTGTGCCTTATTTCCGCACGCATATCCGTATGAGTGGCGTGAGATAGGTAGGATCGTGTGAAACACTCAAAAACGCTGAGAACGTCTTCGGGATCAGCCTAATATTAGGTTGCTCGCGGAAAGTTCCTGCAGCGTTTTGGGGTGTTTCACTTTAAACGATCGTAACTTCTTTAATACTCATCGGATTTAATCGAAATAGGCACCATTCGAATCAGCACACTTTTGCCAATGTGACACCAATCGAGAAATCCCATCAAAGTGAAAAACTGGGTGGTCGCAAGATTACGAATCCACTAAGGCCGTGGTGGTGTTTGCCTCGTTTCCCTGATGATGAAGTATCTTCCAGCAAGGGAGTTCTGAAAATGTTAGAAAAGGTGATAGTCGGTTGGCGAAAGGTCTGAAGAATATGGCGGTTGAGGTAGAACTTCAACCCCCAATTCGTTCAATTTATGGATAGTGATTTGTGAAACGTGTGGGCGGGCGTTGTCATGCAAAGGAATCGGACCCTTTCTTTTGATAAGTGTTGGCTGCATCTGACAAAATTTTCGGTACAATTCGTCGATTTCTTCACAGTAGGGCGTTTGCTGCTGTTGATGCATTTTGGGCCTGGTGGTTAAAAAGTTATAGTGGATCACACCAGCCGATGACCACCAAGCCGTGACCAGAATCTTTTTTTCGTGAGGGTTCGGCTTTGAAAATTACCTCGGTGGTTCGTCGAAATCCAACCACTGTCCAGAACGTCTCCTGTTACGCATACATGACCGCAGTTTTCCTCACAGGGTGACAAGTTCGGTGTCAAAAACGGGTCAGTGTTCTGCTGGTGGCGCAAAGGAGAGCAAGATGGGTGCAGAAGGTAACGCTCGAAGGGAGCAGTGGGCCGATTCCTGCCGGTCCACATGGCCGATTGGTGCGGGCGACACCAGATTTCGGGATTTTTGTTCAGCCTTCGGCCAGATGCGTTCCTGAGACGCGATCTGCAACAGTGAGGATTTTGCTCAACGCCATAGCTCTTCTGCCTGATTTCCTTCGAACTGTTTGGAATAGACAAGCCTCACAAAAATCCCCGCTAAGATCCTCGTCAAGATATTGCTTTAGTCAAGGCCGCTTGAATGAGGTTTCATCTTCAAGGCTGAAGATCTCCAGTAACGACAATTGTGTTGAGCATTGCCCGCAAAATGCTTTCTCTAGCACTATTAGGCCCCACACCTGGTTAATTTGTTGAGCTGTTTCGATTGCGGATTGCCCCAATTTATAGTCGAAGAAAAAAATCGTCCGAAGTGCTCTTTTCACATGCTTGAAAAAATCTTGAAAAAGGGGGTTTATCAAGCAATGGTGAAACGGCAATTATACCATCAGATAGCGCAAGAAATTCTCTACAGGATGTGCTACTGAGAAGCAAGGCAGAATGAGTTTTTAATCAGCAGTGAATGTACAAAAATAGGTGCACAAAACGCTGAGAACTTTCCGGACAACCTAATACAAGTGGTTTTGATACAAGCTGGTTTCAGCGCGTCTCCGCAACGTGGACACTGCCCTATCAGTACGCGCTTGAGGGACACTTGGTTGCCGCAACCGTCCACGTAGCTCTTCCCCCCTCCCATACGCTACTCTGGTACATTCGAATTTGTCATAAGTTTGCACGATACTGAGTGACAAGAGTGTCTCACTTCGAAAATGAATATACTTACCTTGCAAGCCAGTCGCTATGTGACAAATACAGAGCAAGACATAACCGACAGGCCACATAGCATGCAATGCACCAACCAATGAAATCAACCGAGAATGGAACCAACCAAATGAAGAATGAAAATGATATTCGAACCCGAGCATGTTTATTTATTACTAGGAAAACATATTGATTTGTACGTGCACTATTGAAGGCGTCAGAACTTTGTTACTGTAGAACGGTAACGTGTTCCATCATCGTTTTCTTGTTCACATATCGTATTATTTGAAAACTTCCGTGATATCGTAGACATTGACTGCCTAGTTCGGTCTTCTGTGTGGATATTTGCATCGGTTTCAGCACCGACGTCCTTGGTATATAATGGCGCGGTATCAACGACAGTCCAAGATATCAGCTGACATTTGGTCGTGATGAAAGCTGGAAAACCAGTCTTAGGCAAACAAGAACCCCCTAACAATTTGGGCTCGGTAAAACTCACCGTCAATCTTCCTGAGGAATTGAGGCTTATTTTTCGGTCGGACAAAGACATAATATCCACCTGGAATAAGGATATGCATAAGATGTTTTCTACAATTAGAGGCAGTTGGCACGATAAATCCTCAAGACGATCCTAGGATCAGTACTTCTGGCAGGATAGAATTCCGCGACCTGGGCGACGGGTAGCGGTTTCGCTACAAAAAAAACCGCTACATAGCGGTTTTTAGAAAGGTGCCCTTATAAGGCCCTATCAAGCCACAACATTACGTCCCAAACGCCCGCCACGCCCGCCCGCCCACAAATGGACGACCGTTCCTGACGCTCGTATTCATTCATTTGCTAAGCAAATTATGAAGCGAAGGGATTGGTATGAAGCGGCCGTGATGCTGCATGGATATATGAGTAGCATATATGCAGCCGTACCTTCGGTAGCGGTTATTGGGCTAGAGGTCTACGGGGCGAAACTCGTCCCGAATCGATTTCAGTCACTGAGAACGCAGGGATTTTCTTCGCAGTATTTTGATAGTTTCACTTCGCTCTTTCGCCATTTCCCCACTAGATAGCGCCCTACTACCGTTTTAGGCTCGTAGGAAACCATGGGTGCCGTCTGATTGAGGGTATACTGAAACTTAACATTACACAAAGACTGCCAACATATAGATGTGCTGTTTTTTAATCTTTTCCGCTGATTATTGAACTTTGCCATAGTCGATATACAGTGACGTGAACAAAAAGGATGTGCGGATTTACCTAAAATTTCTTGTGTGGCAAATTGCCTCTGAATTTTGCGACATGAGACTTTTATTGTTGAATTCCTCATAAGCGAAAACATAGGAGTACACTACTTCTGAGCACTTTGTGAACTACTGTACAATTATTTATTGTTCTGGAAAAGTTTCTTAATAACAAAGTATGTGGACACCTGAGGAAGTCCAAAGTTTGGCTCCAGATCTGCAATCCATTTTTATGGGTCCCCATTAACCTGTACTCATGCCTCGTCGTGGTAGTCCTCTCTACGAAGACGAACAAGCTCGGATTCGAGCTTTCAGTGCTGCAGGACACTCGAATAGAGAAATTGCAAGAGAGCTTTGGACTTTCGGCGACGTGCGTTTGGTATATACCTCCAGAATCCTGATGGCTACCACTCAGTACCTGTTTCAAGGCACCCACGATCTTTGTCCGCAGAAGACATCAGAAGAATGGCCTCAAACTCCCCGCTTCCTGTGGCACAGATCCATGCCGCGAGATGAATCCGCCGATCTCAAAAATGACAATATGGCGCTCTATTCGATCAATTGAGCACATCACTCGAGAGACCATGAAGAAAGCTCCCTGTCTGACTGCCAAGCACCAGCTGGCAAGACTGAACTTTGCGCGTGCAAACATGGCGACGTCGTGGGACAAGGTGCAGTTTCTTGAGATAATTGTAAAATCAGAAAGGCAACATCTTATGCGCATTTCTTTCTTAGGTTATCTTCACTGATGAAGAAAAAGTCAATCTCGACAGTCCAGATGTTGGTAGTTCCTCGAGACAAAATCGATGGTACGGGGTGCGATTTTGCAGCCAGATGTTAGGTAGCGGAGCGGTCTAACAATAAAGATCTACCGAATATAACTTTTGTTTACAATAACAACCGCCATTAGTGATCTAGAATCAGTATATAGACCGGTCATTTTGAGCGGTGTAGTTCATTGTTCTATTCAGTCAGCTTCCTAATAAACTTTCCTGCCATCTCTACCGCCGTCTATACACACTCCGCGACACAACAGTGGCGATCAGGGGGGAGGGCGACGGGTTCAGGATTCCAAGCAACGCGACTGCGGACAAGCAGTTCCAGGCAACTCCTCACCGCCACTCACGCGACGCCACTTCAATGGAATCGCCCCAAACAGCCGAGCAGCCAACGACGCCACATCAGTAGAAGCAACGAAGGACCTTCGACGGTCGACGTGCTGGCAGGACGAATCGCGCTGTTCTCCTACGACCCGGAAGCCGATCTCACATTCGAAGCATGGTTCCACAGGCACGAAGATATCTTCAAAGTGGACCGCCAACCACGCTCGACAAAGCCACCCGAGCTTCGACTTTTCTCCTGCACAGACTGGACGCTACGGCCTACGAGAAAATATTCAAGCTACATCCTGCCGAAGACACCACGAGACGTCACCTTCGATGAAGCCGTATTGACTCTGACCAGCCTGTTTGAACAAGAGTCATTATTCCGCCGTCGTACGACCTGCATGAAGCTAGCTAAGGATCCAAGCGAAGACTTCATCACCTATGCTGGACGAGTCAACCGCGAGTGTACCAAGTTCAAGCTATCCGAGTGCGACGACAACCAGTTTAAGTGTCTCATTTTCGTAAGCGGATTGCAATCGAGCGACGATGCTTTCATACGACTCAAGCTGCTCGACAAAATCGAGGCCAGTCCAGAGTGCACAGTTCAGTCTCTCACAGAAGAATGCAAACGGCTCACAAATCTCAGGCAGGACACAAAAATGGTCGAGGATGGATCGTCAAAAGTGCACGCGGTCAGACATGGACCAACAGGACGAGCAGAGCACCCCTTCAATCGACTAAACGCCAGGCAGTTCCGCGACAAAAACGACAACCGTTCCTCACTCCCCTCGAAGCCGCCTCCATCTCCATGCTGGCTATGCGGAGCAATGCACTTCGTCAGAAACTGTTCATATCGACGACACAAATGCTCTGAATGCCGCAAAATCGGTCACAAAGAAGGGTTCTGCGATACCAGACGACGACCAAACCGCCCACTGCGACTCAGCCGATATTCATCGAAGCCAACAGTGCGATCGGATGCAGTTTTCACCGTGTCAAGCAGAGATGGCAACTATCGACGATATGCAACGATAATGGTGGATGGCAAACCAGTCAATTTTCAAGTGGACAGTGCCGCGGACATAACGATCATCAATGAGTCGACATGGAAGCTTATGGGCAAACCGAAACTACAGCCACCGTCGCTTATCGCTCACAGTGCCTCCGGAGATCGCATCCAATTCTTGGTCAACGCAGCTGCACCTATAGCTTCAACTCAACGACAGCTCAAGGAATATATTACGTCGGCCGTACTCAGCCCAACTTACTTGGTGCAGAATGGATTTCCAAGATGGGAATCTACAGCCTCATGGACACGCTCCCGCGAGCCGATCCCGGAACTTCAAATGTAGCCAGCGTCAGCAACACCACTTCAAGCAACGACCAGATTGCCAAAGAACTACAAGAAGCTTATCCAGAAGTCTTCAGCAGCGACCTCGGACTATACAAGCTGTCAAAAGCTACTCTACGTCTCAAGGCGGACGCAAAACCCGTGTTTCGTCCGAAACGTCCAGTACCCTACGCCGCACTCCCAGCAGTGGACAAGGAAATCGACCGACTCGAAGCAAATGGAGTAATTTCGAAGATCAACTACTCCAGAATGGGCTGCACCGATAGTCATTGTCAAAGAAAGCCAATGGCTCACTGCGAATCTGTGCTGACTTCTCCACGGGCCTAAACGATGCCCTGGCACGGGCCTAAATGGGGCTCTGGACCTTCATCAGTATCCACTACCATTACCCGAAGACATCGTCGCAACACTCACTGGAGGACATTATTTCTCCCACATCGATTTCGCAGACGCATATCTCCAAATCGAAATGGATCAGGAGTCAAAACAATTGTTCACGATCTCAACATCATCAAGGACCTCTTACCAGTATAATCAGGCTTTCCTTGGGCGCAAATCAGCTCAGCATATTAGCACAATCATTGGACACAACGCTGGCCGGCCTGCAAGGAGTCGTAGCCTACTTGGATGACGTTATCGTCGTGAGACGCACAATGGAAGAGCATCAGAAGAATCTTCACGCCGTTTCCAAGAGAATCGCCGAAAGTGGATTACACGTGCGCTTGGAAAAATGTCTTTTTGCGACCTCTCGTATCAACTACCTCGGATATATCATTGACAGACAGGGTCGACGCCCCAATCCGAAGAAAATAGATGCCATCACGAAAATGCCAGTTCAAGAGCTAATCAGACCAGCTGCGATCGATTTTCCTCGTCTCGCTAAGCTACTATGGGCAAAAGAAACGAGAAGCCTTCGCCTCCACTAGAGACTCTCTGCCAAGAATGCCAGAATTCACACTGGACAAAGCTTCGTGACTGACAGCTCCACTCGGGAGCAAAAAGCGATACTCTTCACTCAAATTATCGTTCTCTTGCCCATTACGACCCCAGTCAGGAAATCATTGTGGCAGCCGATGCTTCAAATTTATGGCCTGGGCGCAGTCATTTCACACCGCTACAAAGACGGATCAGAGAAAGCAGTTGCTCATGTTTCTCGTTCTCTGCTCCCAGCAGAGAACGAGAAGCGGATGCACTCTCGCGACTCATCGCAGACCACCCCGCTCCAGAAGAAGATCGAGTTATAGCATCTGTGGATGCCGACAACACTCAAGCATTTGCCAATGCAGTCCGGCATTACCAGTCACCACAGAAGACATCAAGGAATCGACAGCAAAAAATTCTATCCTCCAGTCGGGAAAGAAAAATCAAAAAAAGATTTGCGAATGTTTTTTCCCCTTCATCAGGAGAATAGTCCCCTGAGGTTTTGCAGACGGGGTTACACGGCTTTGTGGATGGGGCTCTCCAAAAGACCTAAGGGAATGCCGTGCGCGGATGTTCGTAGAATCAAACGAGATGGGCGCAAAAATTGCGGTGGTGGCGAGTCCGCAAACGGATTAACTTTATTGTCCGTTGCACGAGCAGCGTCCCGAAAAACAGAATAACAGCAGAGCGCTAGAGAAACGGAGTGCCCGTTCAGTGACAACTCTTCTGGGCATTAGCCTCCGACGTTGGCGCTTCCTCGTAAGTGCGCCTTCACGGCTCGAAGAGAGCGGACAGGCTGGCGCCGGTACAAGTTGAGCATGTTGAATGCATGCCTGCATTGGTCCACCTGGTGCGTTCAATAATCTTCTGTTTCATAGACGAGGCACATGACAACTATTCTTCCATATTTCAACACAATTGCGTACGCTCCTCATCGCAGACCTAATCCTTTGAAGTTACCTAAAGGTCAAGATACTTTGCGGACGGTCTTCGATCTAGTCCGTATTCAATGAGTTTCCTCTGCGCCGTTTTTGTTGTAGGCAAAGAGCTAACGCCTGAGTTGTCTTCAGAAGGATGCCATGCAAACGTCCCGTGTTGTCTATCAAGCTCTTGCGAAGTATCGGATTATTCTATTTGAAGGTGGCACGCTCTTCTCACGCTACCATATGTTGTGATCCATACGGGGCCTGTGAGAATGCCCTTTGCTATTTACTTCTTCCAATCAGGCTCCTTGGTTCTATGTTTAGCTGGCCTGGAGCCCCCACAGCTAAGGTTTCTTGAGCGCTGGGCGCCTAGGCATTGAGCTTGAGATATGTTGGCATAGCTTTCTTTGATAAGACTGTTCATCTCTTCATATTTTTCTGCATTTTCTGCATTGAGCCTGTTCAGAGTTTGGAACCAAGGCTATAGCCCAATCCAGACCGAACGAGTGCTTCCGTTCCTCATGAAAGAATTCACAACATGATAACATGGTTACAAACGACAACGGCAATGTTTGAAAAATATTAATCGAAGTTGTACGTACCGATTCCTAGAAGAAACAAAGCAAATCCAACAGCGGACTTCACAGGCTCTGCTACAACGGGTATAACAAGTAAGGCTATGTTGACGAAAAGGTTCAGGACCGGCCAGAACATGTGAAACTGCAAAATGACTTTTAGGAATGGAGCTGAGTGGTAAAATTGGACAGCATCTTACTGTACATTGTCAGCTTAGTCTGTTCAAGCACGCGTGTGTGTCTGCCTGTCACGAAATTCGCGCGAGTCGCAGTGAGTGTGAGTTGTTGGTTTCTAACCTCATTCACAGGGCGTGTGCCACTAGATATGATGCAGGATGTGGACATAAACATTATAGTTGGGCGACAGAAATAATGGCTAATGTTAAGACCTGATAAGTTGATCAGAAGTGTTAGCCGTAAGCCTCAATTCACAAAGGAGTGCCACAGCAACAGTACAAAGCAGTTACGAAAGGTGATTTAAGGGATCTCCCCTGCCTGTGAGTGCTGTTTGCCACCGATTCTGTGGCGCAGGAGTGAGACTGGTGGCGCGGGTGGTACAGAGGGGAGAGGGTTAGACGGGGCATTAGAGGTGGATGAAAGAAGCGATAAAAAATACACGAGCTCACAGCAGCTTACAAGCGCAACTTTTCCGCTGATAAAATAAGCGCCTATAAGCTCTCAAATGCGTTCGGCGATGGACCCGGAAAGCGATTCTAAGTCCGTGTGGCTACTTAAAAAAGTGGCAAGAAGTGCTGCTAGGAAGCTGATCCATTTAGGCCTATGCATACCCTTAAACACACGTTGACGACGGTGTCGGACAATGGTGGGCGACAGCCAGTCTGTCTCATGGGACGGTGTCGGACAATGCTGTCCGACAGCATACTGCTCTAATAATAAAGACGTGCGAGCAACCAAATTTGTTCAAAAGATGTCTATAGGAGTAGGCTGAAATAAACGAACAGCAACAAGGATTTGGCCCAAACCTGCCCGGCGCCAGCGGCCAAAATCACCTTAGGCACCACAAGCGGTGAAACTGCTTTTCGTGGGTGTTAGCGCTGAACGCTACCTGAAACGAACATCACATTCCGTTCTCCCGCGAAAAATGCCTGGCGTCAAAATACTTCGAGTCACCAAAATCGTTGAAAACTTGTCTCGTGGGTTAGCGTGACCCCTGAACACAAATATCACAATCGCTTGCCACAAAGCTGCTCAGCGAAATGTCTATAGAATCATCGAAAATTCCCTGCAAAATTGTCAACCTACGATGAGAACACGACCCCCTCTCCAACAAAATATTATGTCCAACTTAAACGCAGTTGTTTGACCACAATTTCCGTCATGGTGCGACGACAGAAAGAAAGGTGAATTGTCTTGTGGAAAGCGCCCCATTCCACCACGTGTCAATTGACTGTCCTACATTATTATATAACTCAACAATCTGCGCCGCTTCACTTTCTTTCCATAAAATTAGTTCAAGAACAAACATTTTCGGGTTGAGTGATGCGATATTGTTCTTAAGGAGATCAAACCACCCCGGGAGACAAATTTCAGTCAATTCTGTCAGACGGAGATTTGGGGTAAAAAATGGCCTAATTCTGGAAGATTGGAGCAATAAGAGCTAAATTGTCAAAGATTCGAGATTGCTATACTCGTCTCCTGCATTTCTCGAAACATTTTGGTGTGTAGTAAATTGCATTTATTTATTTGGAAACTACTAAATTTCAGTGTAGAAAAATTTTCGTCCCAGGCGCAAGTCATGGGAAAAAGGGCTCGTCGTCAACGTGTTAAAGGCACGTTCCGCGATAAACTAAAGCTAGGTTCTCATAACCGTGCACGATGGTCAAGCAAGCAACGTCAGAGGCTATACCGTTTTTAAAAGTTGAAAAACCCGATAGGCTTAGCCGGCCTCCACTGACCGTGTCGTTGTGACATTGCCATCGCCCGTTATTTTCTGGCCTCCGTCTCTTAGCAGTGTATACCCCGGCTCTTATCTGCAAATCCACTCAATACGAATCTTGACCACCATTACGCTCGTCCGGTGATATGATCCAATTGCAACAAAGGAGGCCAGAAAAATAACGCTGGCGAGAGGCGCCAACGGGCGAATTGTCGCAACGACACGGTTGCAGTGGAGAGCGCGGCTAAGCCATCATCTCTATTGCAGGCCTGCGCGTTTTTCGTGACTTCCTTCTCCTTCAGTAAGCCAACACAACACACGGCAATCTCATATTTTTAAGTGGCATTGCCTGTGAATCGCCTTTAAGCCCCTGCCTACCCCTGGGTGCTAGCTAACGCTATCCCTGCTCCATTCGCGGGTGTGAGAGCGGAGGCGATAGATAACAGGGACTCGTATTCGGCCTCGCTAAGGGGAGGGACATATCTTACATAACACCGTTCCTCCTCGCTTGCAGCAAGTACAAGTTGGGGTTGGCATGGAGTCCTACTAGGGGCACTTCGGACTGTTTTTTCTGCATCTTTTTTCCCAATAATCAGATACCTAGCACACTGTCGGTCGTATCTGAGCTCCGTTACCCGCAATCTGTGGTGGCGGGCTTTGTCTTCGAGTGTAGAACCACCTCCTACATTACTACGTTCTTCGTCTCAGCCGTTCAGTGTGTCATGTGAGGTGGGACAGCAGCACATATAACGGCTGACAGAGAGTAACAGCAACGATAGGCAACTGATAATGATCGCAGGAAGGGTGTGTCACTAAGTAGAGATGGTCGCCACGTCAAAGTGGCCATTTGCATTGGGGCACAGAACGTGCTCTTAGGCGCTGATCTCAAATCTGCTTTTGAAATTGCACAACTATTGTCTAAACGGAGTCACGAAGGTCTGTTTGAATGAAGTGACGCGGAGTTAAGCGCGGTCACTTGCCTACTTGACATTGATCCATAACAATGCCATTTCTATCCATCAGATCTGGATCACTTTGGTCACCGTTGAGAGTTGCGAAATGCAGCCATATGCTTAAACTGATTTCTAGTTTTAAAGGAAGCATCCTCCACAAAATGCAAAAGTTCGTCTACCTAAAAAACTGAAACCCGCATCTTCATCTCATGCCTGTGGAGCGAGACTATTACGACTACGCGATGCCACCGCTGCGCGGTTATTCAGGCCAATACTGCAAGCGCGCTTAAAGGCTGAGCCCGCATTCAAATTTGATGAGTTATGCGGCTCAAATACTTATAACAAGGTAGCAAGTAACCCCTTAGTGAAGAAAAATCAGAAAGAAATCATAGGAAAGGCTCTATATAGAACCCCTTGCTTAACTGAGGTTGTACGTGCTCAAGGCGAAGAGAAGGTGCGGTCGCACGAGTTCTCACTTGTTGATATCAGCTGTTTTCCCTTATCACCTCACTCTCACCACTCGACGTGGAGAGAAGCAGCAGCGAAACAACCGCACCATCAGGTAACCATTAGAAATGAATGGAGGGCGGTGCCAATGATTGTAGGTTGGGCCAATGAGAAGAACGACGGTATCGTGGGCCTCCTCACTCGTTTTTGCGCCGCGAAAGTGGTGTAGTTGTTGCCTCTGCGGACCTGACTACCTGCTCACGAAGGGAGAGGAAAATCTCAACTGAACGCGGACGCTGCCTTTAACTCCGTGTCCCTTTATTCGGACAAACCTTCATAACTCCGTTTGGAGAATTGTTCTGCAAATATCGAAGGCAGATTTTAGATCAGTGTCCCAAAGAACGTTCTGTGACCTATTTCTCATGCAAACGGTACTTGGACCCATCCCTTGTAAGTTTGCTTAGTGTCGTGTCGTACAGAGAGAACAAGAGAACTGACAAATAATCAAGGATTATGAAAATACTTCACACTAAAACTAACAACGATTGTTGGCGTTTGGTGATAGTGACAGATGAGGACTGATAATGGGTAATATCTGCCAGATTCCTTGCCCCTCTCTATATTCATGATCGTGATCAGACAGTGGACCACAGAACGAGAATGGCATGAGGCATGGTAATTTGATACGTGCTTTAAAATTGGAGGAAGGGGCGCTATATAGTGGGCCT
>MU931372.1:0-14708 GCA_036418165.1 Cooperia oncophora
GTTGAGTCGTAGCCAGGGTACAGCATCGTTGTGTGAAACACATGGGGGGGTCGTACTTTTGCTCTGGGGAGGGGGTCGTATTTGGGGTAAGACAAATTTATTTTGATAGTTGATTTTTTCTTGTGGAAAAAGGGGGTCGTATTAATTCGTATTAATTTTTTGTGTTATATGCACCCTGTACACCCGCCGGATATACGTTGCATAGTTATTGTATACCCCCGCTCGACGACTTTTTCGCCGACTATATACTCATCGCTCGTCAGTCGGCGAAAGAGCCGGTCGAGCTGAGGGGGGGGGGTCGTACCAACGGGGAAAAAAAGGGGGGGGGGGTCGTGGCGTGGACCCCATTCGGAGGGGGGGTCGTACTCACACCGACATTTCGCCTATCCCTATGCTGTACCCTGTAGAAGCCCTCAAAATAGCAAAGGGGCCGAACTAGGTCGCCTAGACGGAAACGAACCAAGGCGACGAGATGTGGTTTCAACGCACGAGCGCTCGCATTGGATGTCCTTTCCTGGGTCTGGTTACGCAAACAATAAACATTCAGCACGATTTTGCTACAAACTTTACGACAATCCACTTCTGCCCCAAGCCGCTCGCATTGGGGTTACCCTTAAGTTACCTAGGCCATGGCCAGGGATTGTGGTGGGCGTGCCCCGTTAACATCCGCTAACATGCAGTTCTGATTTGCATGAAACCTTATAACCCATAGGAAGTCCTGTTCTCTGTGGATGATGGGGAGTGTCAGGGGATGAAAAATGGGGCGCGTTAAGCGCAGCGACAACCCGTTTTTTCTTTCGAGGAGAGCATAACTGTATCATGCTCGTCGCGCTATCAGTTTTTCAAACCCAATTTTCGCTCGCTTACCGGCTTTCAAACAACAGATTGTAGAACGAGTTGCCGGCACGCCAAACCCAACCTCCACTGACACGGCCCCCTATCATCCGCATAGAGAATGACGCATGTGCTATAATACGGCCAAGTTGTGTGTTGGCACAATTATCTACACTAAGACTTTGGAAAAAGCTGACGCCCCCCCCTTTGTTCTCTCTTTTTCCTTCTAGCGCGAATTCTACCCACTTTTCTATACTTTATGTATAGCTCAAAACCAACTTTGATAATCTTTGTCCCCTATTGTCGTTAGCTGTGGGACAATGGCGCGGCAAAGACCTTCAAAGGGACTACATCTTATGAATCACACCATCCCCTTCAAGAGCACAATGTGTCATTGGGGACATGCGACATAACACGCGCCGTCACAGTCGACAGCAGCATCCCCCGAGCCGACGTATGTTTACTGGCTTACGTCTGCGATTGCTCTTGATTGCCTCCCATTTCAGCCAAAATAGCTGGCATGCGGGCTTCATTCGAGGTGTATGGTAAAAGACAGTCAAAAAACATCGCCACCCGTCTCCATTTCTTCGTTTTGCAAGTCCTTTCCGTTTAAATTTGGGATTGGAGTTTTTCGAAAGCAGGGAGTGGAACCTCGTAGTGCGACCTCAGCGCCACAATTTTTAGCTTCCGGCGCCAATAGCAAAAGGGCGATGCGCTAGCCACTTGGAATTCCGGCTTTTGCTTCAGCGATCGAAGATTTCAGAGTCGCTCAAGCTTCTGAAGAGAGCAGAGAGAGAGAGGGGTGGGCTGAGGGTTTGGGAGAGAGACGCACGATAGAGTAAGCAGGAGGAACTCTTGAACACAGAGACGCTCCCTCTTCCTCCTCCGCAGCGTATTGCCTTGTCGCTCTCCGGAAAGATTTTGCTTCTATGGATGCTCCTAGAAGCGGAAGCCAAAGAGGTTATGATCGAGCAAATTGATGAACAACAGATTAGTTATGATGTGGATGAGATTATTTTCATCACCTCATTGCCTACAACAAATTCATCGATTGTGCCAAATGTTACTTCACCATGAAAATACACGCATACTTGGCATAGGCGCCAGTTGATAGAGACCGGCTGCCTATTCAGCTTGGCCGACAGGGTAAGTCGCCCTATTATTGTTACTGCGGTAACAGCATCACTGCAACAACAACCGCAAGGTGTCAAATGATGGCGTGCAGTGAAATACTCCTGAGAAATGTTATTGGAATGAGGCTGGGTACATGTGAGGCTTGCACGAACATCGTAATAAAATGACCCAAGGGAGAGACCTCCGAAAACGGAGCGCCTCACCACTAAACTCAGACAGCAAAAGGTTTTCTGCGGAAGATTTAGGGCATGATCTTTGCTACCAGCTGGGAAAACTCCTGCGAATGATAGGAAGTAGACACTATGATAATAAGTTCATTCCTTTTTACTGGAATGCCTTCTAACGATGAAGTGGTCTACTTCAGTGCTTTCCCCATTTTCCTTCCATTTTGTGGACAGCTGCTTTTCGTTTCTATTCACAAGGGGAATACGTGTATTTGAAAGTTCCTCCATGTTTTGTGGTACAATCCGATTGCTGAACTTTCTAATTTCCTTCTAATTCTAATTTCTTAACACGCCTCTTTATCGTCAGCTCCAACTCACTGAAGAGCCTCAGGAGCTAACGTACACAAAAGTGGTTCGTCTGAGGAAGAGGCGAAACGAACCACCCACTTTTAGTTCTCAATTATCCTTTCATTTTTTCTTTCCTTCACAGCTTCATTCAAGTCTTTATACTATTAACAGTTTATTTCCTTTTATTGACGCTTCGAATGACGCACAACGTATATTGTCCTTCTTGAGAAGAGTCCAAGTCTGTGAGGCCATTGTTAGCGCGGGAAAGAGTAGGCACGGAGATGGGTGTTTTTGTCCTCTTTACTACACCCTCGACAGTCGTAAATGAACCCTATGGCGCTTTCGTTGGAATGAGGCATCAGGAGCAATTCAAATGTCGTCCTCGATGCTGCCGATGATCTTGATGGTCTTCCTATGCCCAAATGATGTATCACGCACTTGAGTGGGGTAACCTGATGATATGCCCCCCTTTCCCACCTCGTCATTTGCACTACGAGGGACGAAAACAAAGATTGTTAAAGTTGGCTCTGCATAAATAATAAATAATAAGTAATATAAAAACAAAAAACAATAAAAACAATGAACATAGGTAATAAAAGCTGTGTCGTATAGATAATTATGACTATCGTTTCTGGTGTGCTATATGCTTTTCGCGGCGCTGTTTTCGACGGGGGGGGGCCATTTTGTACTACCATTGCTTCCCTAGTTTCCGGTTTACAAATCTCACCCTGGTAAAACTTGTGAACCCTTGTGAAGCTGGTGCAAGATCGTCTAGCGACCATCCTAAAACGTGTCAACTCGAGAAAAAGGTGACTCCGTAGATGGTCGGTACATCTCATGGAAAGCAGAATGGCCCGCTCCCCCCCCCGTCGACAAAAACTGCGGCCGCTTTTCCGCTCTCCACTTTGTTTCATTGCTATAGTCTTCATATCCTCGAATATGGCTGCGTGCTGCATTTGACTATTACGTAGTATGGGAGTACGTACTTAGTAGTATGACGTACTTCCATCCAACACAACTGCCGTCCTGTCTTGAGTTCAACAAAGACCTGAATACATTCTGCCGAAACAAAAATATTCCACCGAAGTGCAATCGCCGCTACTTTGCAATAAGGCGCTACGCCCACTCCACCCCCGGGATATGGGGTGTACCAATGTGAATGATCTACCTATGGATCAAGAGTGTATTGAAAAACCGAATCGAAAGAATAAAGTCTTCGCTCGGCATTGATCAATCCTTTCCGTGATGAAGACACGCATTCCACTTCCACTTCAGAATGTGGCTCAAGCCTCTGAATGCGCACCTGGCCCACACAATGACGTATCCAGGCCAGCACCTGTACACGTTGATGTTTTTATCCGCCCAAAAAAAGCCTGGTGCCGATTACTTAGCTCAGAAAGGATAGAAATCTTGGTTGGCTCGGACAAAAACGGATCAGAGACCCCTTGGACCGCGCACGTGGTAATGGCGCCATTTGTCACTTAACCGTCTGCGACCTACTACAGATGTAATAAAATCAGTGCTTCTGCATTATATTGCTAGATATTATTTATGCTACTTTCGGAATTCAAAAATCGACCTCACGCCAACGTTAAGATGAAGAAGAAGAAAAGGAACAAGAAGATCAAGAACAAGAAACAGTTATCCTTGGTATTGTTAGTTCAATGTAGAATAAATAAGTTAAAGCTGTTGAAAATGCCGATTCTCCGCTTGTACCAAGTTTTTTTCGTTCGCTAAGGTATGTCCTTACTGAAGAACGAGTTTTCAAAAGTTTAATCAGCGGTCATACCCATTCATACTGTACCAAGTATAGTAAATAGCGGAAGTTCCTGATTGTTCCCTCCTGAACTTCTCGGGGCAAATCTATAGCTATTCAAATCTATCATCAGGCGATACTCTTGAGCTAGGTCCAAACTGCGGAAAGGAAAACTGGGGGCCATCCTAAAAATGCCTCGAACATTCACCCAGTTCAGTTCATGCCATGTAATGGAACTCAGGGAGGAGAGTGGATGTGATGACGATAAGAGTATCTTCGTACCGTTGCATTGCTTCCCCTAATACAATGGGAGCTCGCAGGGCCTTATTGTGGTAATGATGAAGCAGCAACATCCTGACTACGATCGATTTGGGCTAGCATTGACATGCTGCAACTTTCGGACTAGGCTTATGGGGCGAAGCCGTAAGCAAATCAAATTAATTCTAAGGAAACGTAATGGAAAGCTGAGTTATTGGCAATGGCATTCCCACGCTGCTGTTTGGCTGGGAGTGGGAGAAGATTCACCTCCTGTGATGCTGTGGAAGTATTGATCAGGTTTGTTTTCTTCCTTTCTTTTCCCCTTTCTTCAGGAAATCCAATTGCAGAAACGGAAACGAGTTACGGCGGCCTCCGATTTCGTATTTGTGCACACCCGTTGTCACAACAAACGGCAATTGCAGCCGTAAGGTTTCTAAGCAAGCATGACTTGGCCTGAATGCTGAGGCTTTCGTCACTACACACAAGCCGTCATTATTACTACTGCCACTGAGAAAATGAATAACAGTGATGTAAAGATAAACCCCGCGATTGCATATTGTGGATAGTGGCGTTCAATTATAGACCTAAAGTCGCTAAATAACTCTACAGAGAAGAACGAAGCCAAAAAAATGGAGGATCCCAAGTAAGGACCTGGCAGTTCTCCGTCTCATGCCAGCTTAGCGATATCTGCGACATCTGCTCACAAGTCGCTTCTTCGTGTCATCCAGTGCTAATGCCGCCTAACAGTAAACGAAAGACACTGTGTAAAATCGACTCGTCACAGAAAACAGCCTTCGAGTTCTGGTGGGCGGGACAACTAGAGAGGCGTCAAAACTGCCACTGCTGAGGGCCGCTGTGCCTCCACTACTCACAATGAAGCCGCGAAAATGTGATAATTGCAGATACCACGGGACCAGACTACTTATAAAAGGAAGGTACGAATTACTTGAGCCCGGGGACTATATTTAAGGGACCCATCCGAGCTAATAAACTTGAATGAAACAAACGTTTTGCATCAGCCGATATATCCTTTGTCGAGTGCGGCTAGTACAAAGACTCCCTCCCCTCTTCTTCACTATTACCTCAACAAAGACAGTCACATGGCGTTGAGTATTGATGGTTCGTCATCAACTACAAAAATGATGGGAATCGGTAGCAGTCCGTTGGTCACTAGAACCAAGTCAGGGAGCAGGACAAGTAGCCCATCGCAGCTCTACTAGGGAGATATCCATGGGCTGTAAGTGCAATTCAGAACAGAAACTACTCATGAGTCTGGAGCTGCGCATCTATATTTACGCCCAATGTCATGAAAATTCGGCACGTTTGTCTTGGTGAGGGGGGCACGTTGCATTTCGCCTATCCTTTCATTGTCGTGTCGGAGGGCGTAGAGGAGATACGGATCGTGAAGGGGGGCCGATGAGAGAGTGTGAGCGCGGAGGTGGAGGCCTCGTTGAGTGTAGGGAAGTGGTGTTTTTGTACAAACACACGGGGGGGGTGAACGGTGGCGAGCTGGGGACATTAGCGAGAGAGCAAAATTGCCCGCCCGCCCTCGCGTGCCTCCCCGAGTCGATGCGCTGTGCGAGCGCAAAGGGTGAATCACTGCCACTTGCTGAGGACTCCTCATTACTCACAGTGAAGTCGCGAAATGTGATATCTGTAGAGACTGAGGACCAGACTACTTATACAAGAAAGGAAGCGTACGAATTACTTGAGCCCAGGGACTATATTTAACCGACTATCCTTTGTTGAGTGCGGCTAGCTAGCACGAGAGAATTCCGCCTTTTCTTCTACTATTGATGCTCAAACAAAGACAGTTACTCGGCGTTTGAGATATTATAGTGGTCGTCATCAATACAAAAATGAGGGGGCTTCTAGTAGCACTCCCAGTGGCCACTAGAAGCCCCTCAAAATCAAGAAGCAGGACAAATAGCCCATCGTTTGTACTAGGGAGGGCTATCCACCGGGTGTGATTGAGTGCAATTCAGAACAGAAACTACTCATAAGTTGAGCTACGGCATCTGCTGGTTCAGTTGCTTTTTCGCTGATTGAAGCTCGAGTAGTTTTGCTCCTAAGGCGGGGGAGGGTGCATTTTTCACGGCGTTTTGCCTACCGTCTCATATGCGCGTGTGGAGCCATATAAGTAAAGATTTGTGAGCTATAGTGAGGCCATGAAGCGATACCAGACAAAGTTTGAAGAAACCACTGTCTCTTGTAAACGGTACCTGTTTACTTTCAAACACGACGCATTGGGACTAGCTTGGCTAGTATAAAGACTAAGACCCCGCGCCCCCCGCCCCCCCCCTCAAGCCGAACTGGCGGCATTCGGGTCTTAGGGTATGAAGCCAGGGTATAGTTTTTATGAACACATTGCAGTAGATTACCGATGCTGAAACATTATGAATGACCAGAATCAACATGAATCCTTTTCTATTAAAAAGGATTGCTAATGCCATTGTCCCTGAGCTGTCTATCCCGGAGCTGTCCTCCCAGCAGCAGAGTTGTTTCAAGTGGGGAACATGAATTGTACACAAGTGCTGACGCAGCCAAGATGCAGGTGAAAGTGAACGATTTAGCAGAAACCATGAATAGAAACTGAATGTTTTCGTTGTGAGTAGTAATGCGGAAAATTGAAGGCAATACAAGGGAACGAAATCAGAAGCAGCATCTCTTTCTCATTAGCGTTCCGTTGATTAGTATAAATAAAGCCTTGCGAGCGGGGTAGTGTGGTGACGGTTGCCAGGAAATGGCTACATTTCGAAATCGGGCTCGCCCAGTCCCTGAAGTCCACCTGAACTTCCCCAGTCTGAGGCGAAGCTGATGTCGGTTCCATCAGTGCAGTAGAAACTGGTACAAGAAAGTCTTAAAAAAGGAAGGGGCAAAAACAACAACAGCAGTTGTGATGAACTCTACTGCTCCTTTTTAGGCTCAAAGGCGTAGAATTCACCAACTTGAGCAAATTAGAAGAAAGGCAAAGGAAGTCACCTATCCAACATTTTAAACGGCTCGCAAAGCCTGACAAACATACCAAAGCCGGCGAAGCTTGACGTGAATCGTGACTAGTGGAATGCAGTAATCTGTGCTCATGTTGAATACACACGGGTGCTATGGAGAAGAAAGGAGCGCTGAGGGAAGGAGGTTCGACATGCGGAAAGGCGCTTATGTGCAAAGCCCGACACCCGCGCATAATTGAGCTAACTCTAAGTCATAATGCGATCGTATTCGGATTTTGATCTTTGAAGAAATAGTTGAGTGATGATGAGATTACGACGTGACGAGAGAATCACTTGAAGAAATGCGATCTTGATGGCCACTGATGCCTACGTATGCTCGGCCTATTCTCGTAGTCGGGCTGTTATTCGATTTTCACTAATGGCCAACACTGCAAACGAAGCCGTAAACGGGTAGTCATGATGAGCGGCGAAAGCGGCGAGCACAACCTATGGGAAGGTCCCATAAGAATACTAATGGACCATTTACTAATGGCACATGTGCGTGAGACATATTGAAGACAACAGCGCACGCTGTCAAAGCACCGCCCATGTCTCCTCATAGCAGCTGCGATCTCCTAAACTCCGAAAGAAGCAGTTTGAGAAGGCCTTGCACTTTGCAAAATTACCTCTTCAGCTTAAAGCATAGGCGAAAAAAAGCAAACCCTTTAGTGATCAAGGCATGGCTAGCTATCCTCGAAGTCTTAATATCATCAAGAAGATGTGGCCCTAGCAACCAACGTCACCCCAAAGAATAATCTTGTTTTTGGTTGTGAGGGCGTGTTCAAGAACTCAGTGCGCCGGGATTGTCAACATGTCGAACGACTGAATACGTCGCAGTCCACCTCAAACCAAGTCGAAGAAATAAAGTTACCTTCATGGCTTCTTTTTACTAGATATGAAAAGGCTTAAAGCTCGGCATAGTTTTGCTTAAAGTAATATGGCCGTAGGGACGCCTCTTAGAAATGCTCATTCTAATGGGTTCAAGCGATTCAAGTAATTTTCAGACAGAGAATGCTGAGTTGTGGGATGAAAGTCGAACGCACTCGACGAGACTGATAATAGGGAACGCAACTGGTCGGCAAGCAGAGAGATGGGCGGTTTCGAATCTCGTCCGCGGTTTCCGATTTCGACCTTGCCCGAAATCATCGAACCTAATACCGTGACTGGTGGAGTTCCAGTTGAGAGCTCAGTGAAACACCTCATTCATGAAAATTCATACCAAGGAAGATGGGGAATCGTTAGAGGTCTTCAAGCTTCCCGTCAGGTGGTTTTAGACGATCGAAAATTAACGGGTACGTTCTGCAGGTTCCTGAGAGGGTCCAATTATGGGGCACAATTACAGGGTGCGAAGTCCCATCTTCGGCATGCTCAGAGAAATTCAATTGCTATACCATAGCAAACTCACCTTTCCTTTGCTTATAGTATACCACAAATTTAGGTTTCTTTCCTTGTTAAGAATGAGAGCCGGTATAAACAAGCAGGAAGTTTTTTGACGAAAATCACTTTTTTTGTCGACCTGACACCATTTCAATGGAATAAAACCGAGAAAAAAAAATCAAGAATTAGTGGGAAGGCGAGCATACTTCTTGAGAGCGGAAAATTACCTATCGAGTAGCGAAGAACAATTGCAAACGGTTCCCTATTTTTTTATATAAAATTTTTGTTGTAAATGAAAAAACGCCATTTCTTGTGGCCAATGCCAATAAATTAGAGAAGTGCGGAACATATGAAGAGTTAGTGACTGTTCTATGAGTCTCTCACTTTGGTACTGCCGCAGAGCTTTTAAGAGCCTTGAGTTGCGAAAGTTCCAACACTTTGCAAAAAATTTGTTTGGGCCAACAGCATTCTCCAAAATGCAGTGATTTAGGAACTCAGCTGGGTAGAATGATATCGAAGGATACGAGTTCGAAGGATTAGAGTAACTTTATAAGGCACCTTCACCTTCCCCCAAACTGAGACAACTTGTACGACTCTCCGGAAATCCCTGAGTACGGAGAAAGGGAAGAAGTATGTAATGGGGTTGGGCCTATAAAGGACATACAACCACCAGGAGCCATAGGACAGGACCCGCACTCCGGCAACGCATCGCGAGAGCTTCGGTAGACATAGGCAATAAAATTCCTCTGTTGATTGGTTCTGCTGAGTCTTCCAGATATCATTTTTTTAGATACTCCTGTCAAATATGGAACTATTAATGCATATGAATGAAAAAAAAAACTAAAGTGAGATAGAAAGATTTGCAGGGTTCGAAGCGAAGTTACGCTCTATCAATGGGTGCGGCTTGTACTCCAGCAAATAGGATTGCTGGTTTTTGAAGCATCCCTGGAGGAAAAGTTTCTTAGCTAGAGCTGTTCAGCCGAAGCACATATGCAAAAGAGGCCGCCGTGGCCCACATGAGAGTCATCTCGTCTCGTTCCCCTCCCCACAAGGCTGTTGGTGCCTAAAAAAGTTATTCGTTTTTGGAAAATAAAAATCACAAATAAAACATCGCATATGGGGAGAGAAGCAAGCCGCTTAATACTGAGGAGACGATGTTAGACAACTACGCATACCCAGGGGAGCATAATCGAGAGCCGTAAGGCGGGCAGAGTGATGGCAATTGGATTTTCAAGTGTCTCTTTGACGTCGAATAACGTACACAATGTTAGCAGATAAACCAGGAACGGAAACCGAGCGTTACCTCATTACTCACCGCAGTGTACTTTGGCGCGAACGCGATCTGGCGCGCTGAGTATAAAAACATAAGATTTATCTTATACATATAACATAAAAATATTGCACACACATCGTATTATGCATCACTTTTATAAGTATACGTATGCTAAAGGGGATTCAATATTGTTACGTGATAAAAGTGTAAAGCCGAAAAATGCGAAACTAGCCAAAAAAGCTTGATAAAATTAAGAGGAGTTGAAAAAGTGACGCAGTGTGCTTAGAAGCTGTTCACTCACACCATTTTACAATTTTTCAGTCTTGTACTCAAGCAGGATCTCGGTACTTTAATTGTTAAAGGAAGTCAATTAAAAAAAATGAATAGTTGTGGTAATCACTCGAACAAAGATGCCACCCACATAGCTATGATTTTTTTTTCAAATCTTGTGCGATTCCCCCACACATATTTTGTTCCCCAGTCGCACCTAGGTTACCCAGGCTCTTTCCCGTCAACCTAACAATACTAACAATGAGTTCACACAAGAGGCTTCAACCCCATGTGCAAGCACGGTGTTACGCAATTGGGTTTAAAGAACCACTCATTTGGAATAGTACAACGTTAGCACTTTTTTTAGTGGTCAAAGGTAAAAGTAATAAGGTGGCTGTTGGGGATGAGAGAAGGAACAGAGTGGTGTCCTTGGCACTGGGAATGAGGTGTGCATGAATGCAGGCACGACAGTTTCGAAAATTCACGAAGTGTAAAATAGGGAAAAACGTAATGTGAGAATGCCCAATCGAAGGAAAATTGCTGGTATCCTATGGAAGCAGCAGCGCTGATTGCAGGACTTGCGTGAACATTTTTCCGGGATTTTCTGGCGAGAACTAGCTATTGAAGAAATATTGTTTTGTGTTCCAATACTCTTGTGGGCCTTACCTAGTGTTAGGATGGACTGTATTGAAAGGGCCTAAAGGTTCAACTTGATCGTCGTCTATCAGGCCAATGGTTCCACCGTTCATGCTCTAGTGTGGCAAGGGACATGATCCGCCTAACACGTGGAACCATTGGCCCTGAAATGGCGAAGATCAAGTCGAAAAATGTTCGCCCATTTAATAAAATGTTCGCATCAAATCCAAAGGTCACAAGATGTCTGAAACACCCTTACTACATCGAGGAATGCAAGAAGAGAGAATGGAGAAATATTGTTGGGTCTTCATGTCATATTATCTGTGACCTCGCCCCAATGGCTCAAAGTACGGTCCGATCGATATCAGAAGACTAAAAAAAGTAATGGCGTACAGAAGGAATGAAGTGCCCGCGAAGGACAACCTTGTAACCGTTTCGCGGCAAAAATTTGAGAAAGGTGCAGCTGAGGTCTTTTTTTCAGTGAACTCCGCCTCCAGTCTCATCGCACACAAGGCCGGGCTTTTTAGATGAAAAACGAAGCTGCAGAGAAGAAAAAGCATGAAAAGATCGTGCGCCTTGTACGGTCGTAAGGTTCTCATCGGGGAATAGCTCTGCCGATGACGGCGTAGTGTTAAAGATGGACTTAATTGGGCATGTACAAACTGTGATTGGAACCGGAGGTCTAATTCAGGCACTTGAAGCTGTGTTTTTTTCTGCTTTTTTTCTTCGCTATCGAATTACTCAAAAAACCTTGTTCATCTTTATGCGTGATCCAGTCCAGATCAATGGTGAATAACGAAGATCGATCGGACGTAGCCCTTAGCGGCTTGATGCCAACAATGTGTGCTGTTCAGTTTCGGCAGCTTCTTCCCCTGAGGCTTACAAAAGTATCTGGTGATTGACAGCTCAAGTTGTTGCCAGACTGGACCAGAATAGGATTCCAGCCCCGAAGGAAAGCCACGTCTTGGCTTGTAACCAGGCTTTCGTGAAACAAGAGGTGTTTTAATTTTTTTTTAGTTTTATCTGCCAGAAGGAAGACCGACGAAGGTAAGGAGCCGAGAAGGAAAGACAACGCTTATTCACCCCCAATGAAAAGTCAACACTTTAAAGAGGTCTAGTGAGCTGAGCGATGCCGTCCAGTCATTAAGAGGCCTGTCATTAACAAGGAATGCTTTACTGCTGCGGATTACTGCACATAACTCGATTCACTGGCATGTGCGACTAAGCTATAGCTGGGTACTTTTTCATGCATCGCCTCCAGCTATCTAGCTGTGCGCAGCACACACCAACAAGTAGTTATGCGTCCCATGTGTGCATGGTAATTAAGCACAGAAGTGTGGAAAATAGGGCATTTCCCAGAAATCAAACCACTAGCAGACCAGGGAAGGCATGAAGCCCGCAAATACATGAAATGCGGACTTCAGAGCAAAACCAATGTTTATGATATGATATGTGGAAGCGTCAGCAGTGAATGGAGTCATTATTCCTGCAAACGAAAAAGAGTGTAAAGGGGCATAAACTTGGAAAAAACATGGCGGCTTTCCCCACCGATTCTTGTCTGCTAATCAGTTGGGGGGAAGGCTGTGTCCCAAGTTTCAAAGGATAATGATTGTGGGCTCCAACCCACGCATTCTCATTTGCAAGGATAATGGCTGTGCACGAGAGCAGCGTCGAGTGAGGATAACCGCCCAAATGCGTACAGAGAACTAACCCTTAAACTTCACAATTAATTTTTTACAATGTTTGGCAACCAACAGAAACGGCGGTGTTAGTGTTTTTACAAACACCGTCCGCGCGGCGCGGTCGCGTGCAGTGCTCTTGGCTTTTGCCAGTTTCTGTATTGCCGCTTTGAATACAAGGGTAATACACAATTTCTTGTTAAGCGATAATCATTCTTAAGTGCTGCAAAAATAAGCGACGAAGATGGACGAGCGGCGAGAACCAAAGACAGAACTGTGACGGCTCACTCACTGCTCCATTGATCTCGCGGATTGAGCTTTATCGGAATGGGAACACCACGCCAAATCCTCGCATGATTTTTCAATCCAAAGTGCGTCGATTTTTCTAGAAGTGCCAGCTTCATGAGGATCATGGGCCAAGAAAGCGGTTCCTCAACGTGGTTTGCACTTTTGTTAAATGAAGCAATTTCGGAAAATGAATTCAAGGAATCAAGAATGAACCGCTCAAAAACCGACTGAAAATCTCTTTGTTCCAAGTCGCAAATGATGTCGCGAAATTATGCCATGTGTACCCAAAGACACCTCGTCCAAGTGACAGTAAAACTGGGAATGTGCCACACGCATTCTCAGCAGGACCAGTGCGATTACTTCACCATTACAGCTTCAATGTCAGCTGGGCAACCTGTTTCTCACGATTTTTTTACATTCGCATGTCCTTAAATGTTTATGGCATAAGGTCTTTGAGAAAAGTCTATCTCGTTCTACAGGAATCCATCTCCGCTTGTGCGGAACTGATTTCTCTTATATATTTACTGACTAAGATGGGACGTCAAGCTGGAAATATGAACATTTCAGACATCTTCTTTTCTCTGCTCTTGGTAGCTTCTAACCGGAACCGTTCATGGTTGGCATGCCGAGCTCAGAAATGGAGATTCCGACAATCGAAGGCGCTACTTATTCTGACCTTTTAGTGTATTTCATGGAGACTGACTACGGGGGGGGGGCAAAAAAGACACTTTGGCCGAGTCACATATCAGTAAAGTTTTCGCAGCCCAGACAGAAGACGTGGATACGAGTACCAGGGCGGAAGATACCCAAGATGTTCCTCGATAAGCAGGAGCAGGCTCTCGCCCATCACCTTCATGTACACCAAATATGAAGCCATCTCCAATCGCAGCCGGACTGGAGAAGGCCTATGGAATTCACGTCACCTCCAAACAGCTGCGAAACTTCTTGTATGGAGTCACCCATGGATAGCTACCTGGACCAGTACTCTCGATCTGGAAGACCTCCAACATCGAGCAGCTCCGACAACGTCGCTACGGTCCAGGACATCATCTTCACCGCAGTCGCGGTTGATGGTATGGACCGGACGTACCTGGAATGGAAAGACCATATTTTCTTCGTGGACCCCGGACTGAAGGTGAGCGCTGGCGGTTACATCGAGCAACTCGAGAAGAATATCCTCCCCACATGTCGTCGCCCGTACCTTCTTGGAAACTTTGTACTGCTACAGGATTGGGTGCCACCACATGGAATCGAAGGGCGTTGGAAAAACTCTCGCCTACTTGGAATGGAAGGGCGTTGAGTACCTGAAGAAGACGGAATATCAAGTGTGCCACCTACCCCCTCAATTACCGGGTTCAGGCGGATCTCAACGCGGTGGTCTACAGTGGCGGAGAAATCAACGACCTCGCTGAACTCAGGCACCGAATCACGGTCGCGTGGCAGAATCTCTCGATGGCGCTCGTCCAGAAGGCTGTGGCGGAGTATCGTGATAGTATACAATATGTTGTTGAATATGGTGGTGGAAATGTCCAATCAGAATTCAATAAAGTGTAACTTATATCGCCTTGAAAGTCGAGGAAGAAAAGTGTCTTTTTGCCCCTCCCCCTCTGTTAATGAACTCCCTTGTCAAAGTTCTCGTCAAACGACAAGGTAGCTGGGAAAGCATTTGAGTGAAACGATACCAAAAAGAGCACGATGGGA
>MU931373.1:0-13464 GCA_036418165.1 Cooperia oncophora
CGCAGGGCCCCCATAAAGTGTTTTTTCCATGGAGGGGAGAGCGGTATTTTGAAAATTTAGCCCACCGCGAGTTCTGTGTTCGTCGCTAGGTCTTCTTCGCTAGACTTTTGAAACGAGTAGGATTTTACAGTTATCACGACAATAATGAGTCAAAAGTCAGACCTCGTGCGGGACACGAACCCGCCTTTTCCGTCGAACTGGTGTGTACGCTGTTCAGAGGGTACTGCATCGTTGTATGAAACTCATAGGGGTCGTACTTTTCCTTGGAGAGGTGAGTCGTATTTGGTCGTTGTTGGGAGAGGGGGGGGTTCATATTTGGCTTCAAGAGAAATTCGTCGCGTTGGGAAAAATTTTGTCCCGGTTGTTGACTTGACCTGACTTTTCGCGTGATTTTTCCTGTTTCATGTTTCATGTGTATTACATATCCCCCCTCGACTGGCAAAATTTGTGGGGAAAACTAGGAAATTCCTCAGTAAACTCTGAAAAAAGTAGGAAAGTCTTCGGTAAACTCTGAAATATGTGGTTAGGAAGTCCCGTTTCACATCTGCTATTTACGCCCCTCCCCTCCCTGCTCGACGAAAAATTTTTGGGTGAAAAAACTGTGAAAATGTGGGAAATTGATAGGTAGGTGTTGGGGAGGGGGATGGGGTCGCACCGAGACCCTCCGGAATGGGATGGGGTCGCACCGAGACCCTCATTCAGATGGAGGGAATCGTACTGACGCTCTCTCTCGGAAGGGGGGGGGTCGTACCTACGCCACAATTTCACACATCACGATGCTGTACCCTGGCTGTCCATTTCTCAGTCCCTTTGTTTGGAGTTGATGTAAAGAATCGTACTGTACAATTAGTACTGTTTAATTCTTCACATCAACTTCATATAAGGGGAGCCGACTGTAGTCACGAGGGAAGTTGAACTCATTCTATTATCAGCTGATTGGGAAGGCCATTAAAATGGCGGCAGTACACATCCTGAATAGCAAACATTCAGTGACGTGAAGGTGTTGTACACCAGGTACGGTCGTGTGGTAGTATTCGTAACGTCTTTGCTTTCTCGTGGCACATCTTATACTTATCGTTTGTTTCTCTTCTAATTCTTTGGCTGGGACCAACTTCTCCTAATCAAACTTTTCTCGTTGATCAGTAGATTACGGTCCATTCTAGCAAAGTCACATTAGCGGTGCAGTTCGGCGATAAGTGGGGCATTTTGCTTTCCATCGATGTGTTCACCCATCTAGATAGCCTTTTCTTGAGTTGACACGTTTTACCATGGTGGCTAGACGAGCTTGCTCCAGCTTCACAAGAGTTCACAAGTTTCACCAGAGTGAGACTTGTAAACCGGAAGTAGTGAAGCAGTGAAAGTGCAAAATGCCCCTCCCCACGTCGCCAACTGCTCCCACGTTACCTGTCGAAAACGTTCCTGCTAACGGGGTCAGGGCACATCATAGTCGGGAATTCCTCAACAGGGGGTCGTATTTGGTCGCTGGGGTAGGGTAGGGTTGGTACGAGAACAGCTTTTTCTGATAGGAGGCCATAGAGGGTAAGGTATCGTATCTGCCTTCCAAGAGTGCGACAAAAATTCGCGTTAGGTAAAATTTTCCCCTTGCGGTCGTTGACTAGTTTTTATTGTTTCCCATGTGCTAGATGTCCTGCTCGACAGTAAAATTCTGCCGAAAAGGTAGCAAATCCTCGGGTAATTTCGGAAAAAGTGATAGGAAATCGGAAAAATCTGGGAATGTGGTAGGTCGGATGGGGAGGGAGGGGGTCGCATTTTCCGAAAACTATCCCCAGCGGCAAGTTCTGCTCTAGAAAAAACAACAAAGGATCCGTGAACAAGGCCTATCCATTAGGGGAGGAGAGTCGTACGGACTGGACCAAAATCGCCAACTCAAGATGTGCTGAGAAACACGGCACGCCATCGCGTTGTGATAGATTCCTGAAAAATACGACCCCCCTAATTCCATCCTCAAATACGACCCCTCCCATCCTACCTACCACTTTCCTAGATTTTCCCAACTTCCTACCACTTTTTCCAGTTTTTTTTCCGGCATTTCCCGAAAATTTCTAGTTTTTCCCCAAAATTTTGCTGTCGAGCGGGGGGGGGGGGAGGGTGTATAAAACCAGCGAAACGGGAAAAACCGAGCCACAAAAAGCCAACAACCGGGAAGACATTTTTCCCAACGCCGCAAATCTGCAACTTCCTCTCAAAGACAAACGCGACCCCCCTCTCCCAACAACGACTAAGTACGCCCCTTTTTTTAAAAGCGTCCGTGAAAGAAGAGAAATCAACTATGAAAAAATTTTCTCGGACCAAGTACGACCCCCTCCCTCGCGGTCAAATACGACCCCCTCCCGTTGTGATTATCATAACGATGGCGTGCCCTGGCTGGAAATAGATGAATACGCCCTGGCTGATACACCCGTGAAGAAGAAGGCAGCAGGAACGGCCAAAAACGCCTCAATAGTTTTTTCAGAACAGAGAGACGAAGGTCCGTGGATATCTGGATGGAAGGCTGTAGAAAAGGAACCAGAGAGCACGAAAATGAGTGGAAGTATAGAAATCAAGATGGAAGGAGTTTGCTGCGCTCAGTTGGAGTCACATGAGCACACGCTATCCCTAATTCATATTTTTCTGAGAGGAATCAGGGACAATTGGCGTCCGAGATGAGGCCTCGTCAAGTTTATCAAAAATCCTATTATTTCCCGAATCTGCCGCAAAACGGCTTGCGGGGTGCTGTTTCACAGTGTTGCGTAGAAGACCGATCCTAAAATATCATGGAGCATTCAGTATGGATGTGTGTGAATGAGGGCTCTCCTGCCGCTGGGGAAAATTTTCGGAAAAAACGACCCCTTCCCCTCCCCATCGTACCTACCACTTTCCTGGATTTACCAACTTCCTACCACTTCTTACAGATCCCGAAAACTTTCTAGTTTTTCCTCAGAATTTTGCTAGGGAGGGCACTCTCATCTCTCCCAACAGAGAGGCATGACAATCCCACTCTCCCCCTTACAGCGTCCGTGAGAACAAAAAAAGCAACATGCTCTAACCCAAATTTTTTCTCAGACCCACCCTACGACCTCCATCGCTCAGCAACCAATATAACGCCCAGCCGCCCCCCCCTGTCCCCAGCCGCGATGGGAAATTACCGCCAATACGGTTAAGCGACGTACGTGGTCTACCGTGTAGAGCATCTTATTTCCCGAGTGAGGGAACCCATATCAAATTGGCCATATCAGCGTTGGTTGTGAGGGAGTGGCCCCAACATTCATTTGCCTCTACTGAGACAGCCCACATGGAGACAGCCGTATGCTTTATGCTCGAGTACCACACTCGAGCATTTGAAGACTTCGGCACTTCACTTCCCCTTGATGCTTCCGAGGTTGGTCCGTCATCTCATTCTTTTTACTTTTTTCACAGGTTATCCATTTTCTTGAGGCAGAGGTGGTGCAATGACAAGTGCCGCGCATACCATTCGCGCTAAATCGGCGCCATCACCATGTAGCGCTCTGCGAAAGCTGAGCACTGGAGGGGTGATTCGAGCTCACACTTAGTAGTGCGCAGCCGACCATTGGGCTCTACGTTAGCACCTGAGCTGTAAATGTCTTTCATATTCGTCATCAGGACACCAAATAACCCTAGCAAGCGAGTTTATCCGAATTTGGGTGAAAAGCTCAATGGCGCCAAGCTACCTTTAGGACCCTCCTCGTGCAGAAAAAGGATCACCGAAATCTGCCCGGACTATGGCTCGAAAGCCCCCTTCCTTACTGGAATGCTGCCAAAATTTTAGAAAGCAACACTTGTGGAATGCCATACCGCAGCATAAGAAATTGCTGGGCAGTTCGGCGACGAGGGGGGGGGGGGGCATTTTGCACTTTTGCTACTTCCCATCGACGTGTCGACCCATCTAGAGAGCCTTTTCGTGAGTTGACAGATTTTGCCGTAGCTACGAGCTTGCTCCAGCTTCACATGAGTACACAGGTTTTACCAGAATGGAACTTGTAAATCCGGAACTAGTGAAGCAGCGCAAGTGCGAAATACCCCCCTTCGTCGAAATTATTTTCCATCACACAGTGGGAGCCCTTTCTAGAGAATATTTTCTGGAAGGAAAAACCTGTGGTACTATACGTAATTTCTCATAGCCAAGGGTGCCGCTGGAGGTTCCTTTTCTAAAAAATCACGATCCTGTAATTCGCTAGTTAATTAACTAATAAAAATAAACGGAGACGTGCAATGCTTTCGATTTCCGTGTCGCCCACGAAGTGAGTCCCACTCGTGCAAGCAAAACAAGAGTTCATTTATATTTATTAGGTCCCAGAGTTCCTAGTGTTTGTTCAAATTTTCACGGACTCCACCATTTTTCTTCTTAGAAAAACCACAATTTGCGCCCTACGTCAGGTAAAATTAAGGGCGACAAATTTGATTAATTCAAGCACACCAAAATGTTCTTTGCCCCGCACTTTGACGGATGTTCGAATTGAATCCTCATGGAGGCATTAGCTGATTGCCTCAGCGTTTAATGACAGTGCAGAACGTGCCGATTAGTGCTCTTTCCACGCTTGGAACGACATTTGCTCAGAAAATAAAAAAAAATCAAAATCTCTATAGTTCTGTCAGCAAAAATTCCTACCTGAACATTAAAAATTACGGTAGACCTGTAAAATTCTGTGGCGGTAGGAAATAGCGCGAACGAAGTACACTTGACAAGAGTGTGGAGGTATGCAGTACCAAGGTGAGTCCTGTAGGCTCCGTTTAAGTTAGCGGGAACTAGTAATCTAGCGAACTATCAGATTGTCCGGAAAGTTCCCAGCTTTAAAAGGCATTTTTGGAGGCTGACCCATCCAAAACAATTCGAGAGATTGCAGAAAAGCTAGGCGTTGGCAGATCCACTGTTGCGGATGGTCTGGAACGCATTGGGAAGGTGAAAAACTCGACAAGTGGGTGCCCCACAATTTGAGTGACCGGCAGAAATTGGCACGTCTCGAGGTTTCTTCTTCACTGCTTTTGCGCAACAGAAACGACCCGTTTTTGGAATTGACATATTTACTTGTGATGAAAAGTGGATCATGTATGATAACAGGAACGTTTGGACATGAGCGGATATGGAAAGCCACCCGTGGCAATGTTCCAAAGCCGAAGTCCTCGACGAAAAAAAGTTTATGGTCTCAGTGTGATGGTTTCATCGGCTGCCGTGTGATCGCACTATGAACTTTTTGTCACCAGGCCAAACCATCACAGCAGAGTCCTACTGTGAAGAAATCGACGAAATGTACCGAAAATTGCGTCAGCTGCAGCCAGCACTTGTCAACAGAAGGGGTTGGGTCTTTTGCATGACAACGCCCGCCCACACGTTTCACAAATCACTATCCATAAATTGAACGAATTGGGGTTGAAGTTCTACCTCACCCACCATATTCTCCAGACCTTTCACCAACCGACTATCACCTTTTCAAACATTTTCAGAACTTCCTTGCTGGAAAATACTTCATCAATCAGGACCAGGCAAAAGCTTGCTTGCCTTCGTGGATTTCGTAGATTTTCAACACACCCAGTTTTTTCTTTGATGGGATTTGTCGACTGGTGTCACATTGGCAAAAGTGTGCTGATTCGAACGGTGCTTATTTCGATTAAATCCGATGAGTATTAAGAAAGTTATGATCGTTTAAAGTGAAACACTCAAAACGCTGAGAACTTTCCGGACAACCTAATAGAACCGTCTCAGGATACTTGTCAACTACCAAGCTTCTCTGCTCTTTCCTTTTTCCTTCCTCCTTCCTTCTTTTCCTCCCTTCCTTCTCTCTTCCCTCTTCCCCCTCCTCCCTTCCACTGCTGGGCCAGTAGACGCGAGATGAGAAAATACCTTTGGACCCTCGCAGCGAAAGCTCCCCACTGCGCTGAACAGTGCCAGGCAATCCTTCTGCGAGTAAGAAGGCAGCATATTCTGCAAGCTTTCGGATCATTTACTCTATCAGGGGTATGTGACAAGAGAATCGTTATTCGCCGCATTGGTGGGCGTCGCGTGCGACGTCGCGCTCGCAAATGACGATGGTTCCAGGTAGAGGATGGCGACAACAAGCAATTCAGAACCTAAAATAGTCATGAATGTCTAAGATGACGGGTCTACATAGGGTCCGGTGCTCCAGTCTCTAGGTCAACACGAGTTTTAAGTAGCCCATCGCCGCACGCGGCGGAGCGGCATATACGATTCTCTTGCCCGTCTCCCTTCCATCAGGCTTTGGTGTCTGTCGTCTCTCCTGTCTCCTGTCTCTCCCACCTTCTCTTCGTCTGGACTCTCGCCCACTGTGATCCCTATTATTAGTGGTTCGTATAAAACCTGAAATATACAGCAGCGAGGACTTCAATAAATTTCCATCCACATCATTCCGGCGTTTTCCACGATTTTTTTTATTTCTGTCGCTCTCTAAAAACGGCCATTCAAGACCTGCAGGACCCTATTCTAGTCCCCTGCGCCATTTTGCTGCCACAGAATGAAAAGTCAGTTAAGTACCCGAGCGCAAGTCATCAGTCGAGCACAGATGTGCACTTTTCGCGCTGTTTCCTGTTTTTTTATTAGGACCTTTCATATTGAATAATGACTCCGATAGCGCGAGGTTGCAAGCTGAACTCGAAAATGTGAAGGTCGAAGGTTTAAACCTATGTACCAGGGCCGAACCCCCCACCCCACTCCTTCACTCTTTCACTTCATTTAAACGTTCTTTGGCAAGATCAGGCTGGCATGACTAATCGTTAGTCCACTTTGGTCGAGAACGCGTCGTGCCAGAAACGACGCAAGTTTTCAAGTGATCGTGCGCCGTGCCATTAAACAAGAAATCACATGAAATTTATAGCGCGTGAAATGAATTGGAATGCATTTTTTGCCTCATCCCTTCTCCCTTGTAGGAATTGCAGGGAATGTAGTTCAATGAAAGTTCCTTCCAGTTTTGCGCAGAACACCTCGAACGGTCACTCAATGGTAAGTATGTGGGATGGTCTCCAAGCGGAAATTCCTGCTTTCTTCGCGCTAATTCCGAGCTTTCTATAGTGATTCTCTATAGTGGTCATTCCGTTTAATGGACTCCCTGCGGGCGCAGTTCGGCGGCGGGGGTGGGGGGGGACATCGCGAGCTTTCGTTACTTCCCATCGACGTGTCACCTATCTAGACAGCCTCTTCTCGAGTTGACAGGTTTTACCATGATGGCTTGACGACCTTGCTCCAGCTTCACAAGAGTTCACAGGTTTCACCAGAGTGAGACTTGTAAACCGGAACTAGTGAAGCAACGAAGTACAAAATGACCCCCCCCCCCTTGCCCCGTCGCCGAAATGCGCCTTCCCTGTCTATTAGCCGCTTCAGCGACAATCGCATTTACAATCAAAACAAAATAGGTAAGTTAATGTATGAACTGAATTAACGAATATTGCCCTCTAATTTTTCTCAAAGAGGTCGTATTTGAGCCGCTGAGTTTTCTAAAGCTTCTGCAAAGATGGGTAAAGATCACTTGGAGGGTATGGATCTACTGAGAATGGATAGGATCTAAAAAAGGTCTTCTAACGCTCTTGCTACCATGTATTTGGATTTGGAACAGGACACGTCCTGCCTCAGGGAAAACTTTGCAAAATAAGACCGTCTCCAAAGTTTCTCCTCTGACATATTCTATCAACCTCTCGAATTCTTCCTCCGTTGCGACCGTATCCCCATCCTTATTGTTATCTTCCTCAATTTTCCCGGTTTGTCATCACTTTTTCGGAGGTTTTTTTCGCAGAATTTCCCCACTTTCTGCTCTGCTCAAAAAACTGTGGTCCATTCGAGCTGGGGGGGGGGCAATGCACACACTTGAAACAGGCGAAAAGCGAGAATCAGCAACCGGAAACAACCTCTGAAGGGCGAAGACGACACTCCCCTCCCCTCGCTGAGGATCCGGGTCCTCAACGCAGGCGTGCCCTTTCCACATCGCCCATCACTTCCCACGCTCGCGCTAAATGGAGGTTTTCTTTGAAAACAAGGTAAAAGTGGGTGAAATTGGAGCTTCGAATTCAGCGGGGTTCAACTTGAAGTAATAGTTAAGGGGCTTCGTGCTAAACGACAAATTTCCGCCCGGCTGTGCCCTATTGACTGCTGACTGATGGTTTTTACAAGTTGTGAGAAACTTGTTAGAGCAAATCATTAGACGTCTTCGTGCTAATGCACGCTCAAGGTTGCCCTTTTTTAGAATCTTCTTCGGCGAAATCGAATTAGCTCTAGCCGCACCTTAGAAACACAAGTTCTGCAAAGAGGTGGGGCGTTTCGACGCCAAAAATACATCGCACTGTCCCGACGGCCACCGTGTACTGTAAGGTCGCCGGCAGGGGGAGGGGGTGGCGCGTCAATTGTGATATCCATTCATCCGTGATAATTTTTCACTCTCGCTGTCCCCCATCACGAGCTGATCATTTCGGCGCTCTTCATAAGACAATTACGTTTCAGACTATGTCCCGATCGCTCAGTCTGGCCGGTGTGCCGGACTTCAGAGGATCGGCCTCAGCGGCTCGTTACCGCAAGTCGTCCATCACCGAGCCAGTTCGTCGTCCATCCATATCAGCTACTGGCCAACTTGAAAGTAAGTTTCTTATTCCAGTTCATTTCATATTTCTTCTTGGTTATTGTTTCTTTGATCTTTTATCTAATTGATTTGTTCGCTGATTTTCCACGATTTCACTTTCCTGGTCTGGAATCCTTACCCTGCCTGTGACATTTTGAAAAGGGATTAGAGGATGGAGAAGGACATATTGTGTCGTTTGGGAGGCTAGGACAGGATAGGATGAGGATTAGGATAGGTGTGGGAACAGGATCTGAACGTAGTGTTGAAAGGGCTCACAAAGAAGCACTGAAAACTTAGTCCGAGAAGTCCTCTAGCCGTTAGGCTCACAGTCAACCCTAAGAATTCCTACCACTATTGTATGAGTTAGACTGAGAAACCCCGAAAGGGTTTTCTTCCCAACTGTTACTCTACGGAATGGGACTATAGGCGGATGAACCACACGACTCTGTCCTTCTCCATCTATCCCTTTTCGAGATGCGCCATGCATTCTACTTCTATTCGAGATCTTACTGACAGAGTGCCATTTTGTCTATGCAGTAATTTGCAAGAGCCAGCCTATGCCCTAGTCCGCACATTTGTCCTCATAGATGAATCTGGTGCCGACACGAAATAGAGGGTTTCATTGGCTTAGAGGGTGCCGATATTTGATCCTTCCGCGCTTCTTAGACGGCGCCACTTGCCACTATTCCCTAGTAGTTTGACTCTGTGAGTGTATGAATAGTCAGTTTCAGACAGAACTGTTTCCAAGTGACAGCTATTCCACATTGTCCCGAAACTTATGGTAGGGGCCGTATTTGGGTCGATCCTGAGTAAGCATGGAAACAGCGTTATTTCACGGTAAACGCACATTGCAGATTAAAACTAGAGGGTTTTGGGGTCAAATTAAAACTCGGGGATGTTACCTAACTTACCGGTGAGGAAAAAAGTGACGAAACCGCCAAAGATGCCCTAAATAAGGCTTTGGTTTGTCGACTTTTGCACATGTGAGAGGCTAGGGACAAATATGGGAGAACACGAAGACAAGCTGTAATACGCACAGGGCACATCCTGCTGTTGGGGAGAAACATACGAAAAACCTAAGCGAAATATGATCTCCCTCTAGCGTTACTCCTCTGAACAGATCTTATTTCCACACGCTGCTTTCCCCAGAAAACCGTCCTTAAGCTGGGAATAGGTGTATAGCGCACTCTAGCGCATTTCGAAGCAGGAGAAAACAAGGAAAGTTAACCAGTGAGAACATTTTTCTTTCTTTTAAAAGGAACCTCCCGTCAAATGCGATCCTGTTCGTTGGGCATTCTTAGCGCACGACGTGTCCTGAATGCGAGGGAGACCATAAATCGGTCCTACGCAGAATGATCGCGACACTTCACAACTCTGTGTTCCTAGATTATATGGGACCGTTGGCAGATCTCTCGTTCAGATAGGTGAGGAAACTTCTTTGGGTGGGCTTCCTTCAGCCGATGATGGCCGCAATCTCCTTGTGACCCACAAGCCGAGAAAATGCAGTAAGGTTGCGTTCATATTTTGCGGCAGCGTCCACCAGCGTCTACCAGCGTCCACTAGCGTTCCGAGCGTCCGGCAGCGTCAGGAGGAAAGTATAGATATCGGTCTAGCGTCTGCCAGCGTATAGCAGTCTGCTGCTGGTGGAGGCTCTCTGCGACCCTTCTATCGCGCCGTATTCTACACTCCTGAACGCTGCTAAACGCTGGTGGGCGCTGGCAGACGTTGGTATACGCTGTTGTGGGCGTCGGAAAACGTTGGTATACGCTGGTGGACGCTAGCTGACGCAGATCGATATCCATACTTCCCTCGCCGCTGACGCTGCCATGCTCGGAACGCTAGTGGGCGCTGGTAGGACGCTGCCGTAAAGTACGAAGGCAGACTACTTCTGAGGTGTTGAATAGACCACTTGAAGAGGGTAGAGGGTCTGCTACCTGTCCAGGAGCTGTGCCACATCATCGGAATAAATAGTAGTGTAAGGCGACGAGCTGGAGAGGGATGGCAAGAGGCATACGTCATTTGAACAAAGCGTCTCACAAGTTTTTGACTGCAGACGTTCATCCGTCAGTCATCAATCATCCGTCGTTTTACATTGGAGTATGACCTTGAGTAAACGGTGATAGTAATCAATCAGCATCGAAAGGCGCTAAGTTTATCCTCTCAGGATCAGACATCAAAGCCCTAATATCGAAAACGCTTCTCGTAATCGAGAATACACCACGCATCCAGCCTCGTCAAAAATGATCAGGATGTTTTTGTATAGATAAGGCTTAGTTTGTAAGTTTGTTCCGCCATTCCACGACTAAGAAAACCATTAGCCGACACCGGGGTTGAACCGCGGACGGAAACGTCCGCACGTTAGCACGGTTACCAAAATAAGCCTCTTCATACAGGAAACATCCTGAACGATTTTTTCCCGGAGTGTGCGTACCCCCCCCCCAAACGCCTAGGGCAGCAGAATTTTGGCGGCAGACAAGAAGGAAGTCCTCGAGATTTTCGCGGCAAAAAAAAAACTGGAAAAAGTGGTTGTATTTGGGGAACATCTGCGAAAGTGGGTAGCGTGGGGTGTGAAAGAGTGACGGGGGAGATTTCGCCATCAAAGAAGCCTGTGGAGAGTCCTACGGACGTCGCGCCAAAATCCCAGCCTAATTGCTGCCTTGAAGCTAATGTGCCCTGAAAACAAAGTTTGTTTTATAGAATCGTTCTGTCTTCATTTCACATTTATTGCACCTTTCTCATTTTCAAAAGAAGGCTGTGGAGCAGCTGATTCTGCGCGTTTTTTCAGCAGATTCCTTAAATTTCAGGTGATTTGCTGCTCGATCCCGTCACTGTCAATCAAGTCGTCAATCTTGGAAATCATGCTGAGAGTGAGTACTGTATATTTTTGCACTATTCTTGCATAGTCCAATTAACATATCCACTTTTTAAGATATTTCCCAGTGATAGATGTCATTTCGAGAAACTTCTATTGTTTGACGAACATTTAATGGTTTCGCTGCTGAAAATTCTGTCACAACGCGTTTCACAACGACCTTTGCCCCAATCTGTCACTGCCCATTTTGCGATAGTTCAACTGGTACTTTAACAGTCATGATGACTCAAGAATGCACGTCAAAAAAAACCAAAGGGCTGCCTGCTTACAGTAGGATGAGTTGGAAGTAACCCTGAGTTCTTTTGGTGGGGCTCCTTATTTATCTTCCATTAGTTCCCAAATCCCAGAGAATGCACGACCTTACAAGTGAGCAGGGCTGCTCATCTGTGTCAGGATTCGGAATACTAGAGGGGTCGGCACTATTCACTCTTTACTGCCCCAATCTTCCGAAAACAGGCCAGTTTTTGACCGACTTTTTTCTGCCTTGGCAGAATTGGCTGAAAATTTGTTTCCTGGGGTAGTTTGACCTCCTGAACATGAATATCACATCCGCTAGGCACGAAACCTCCTGGCGCCCGCGCCACAGGCGCCGGCGCCAAAATACCTTTCACCAAATTCGCTGAAAACTTGTTCTCAGGGGTAGTCTGACCTCCTGAACACGAATATCACATCCGCTCGACCTGAAACCTCCTGCCGCCCGCGCTACAGGAGCTGGCGCCAAAATACCTAGATCACCGGCGCCTGTGGCGCGGGTGCCAGAAGGTTTCGATATTCGTACCCAGGAGGTCAAAATCTTGAGTCCCAAAATCTGTCCACGGAGAAAAAAAGTCGTCAGAAAAGTAGCCTGAGTTCCGGTGGCTGTGGGGCAGTAAAAGGGTAAATAGTGCCGAGGGGTCATATATGACCTTGAGGGGAGGTTTTCCCAAGCCGCGATGAAATTTCTGGAAAATTGTAGGGAATCGGGAAGATGTGGTACTTACCATAGTTGAGGAATGGTATCGCACATGAGCGAGAAGTTTTTGGCGTTGAGATTTGAGCGACAAATTTCCGGAGCTTGGCTCGTATTAATCCCATCATTTACCTATCCCGCTGCTGTACCCTAATCCGTGTACAGTTGTTGGTGAAAGAAAGAGATGGGCAAGGGGTGCACTGACACACATTCTGCTTTTTACAGGAAAATGCAGTGCAGAATGGTACACTATTGATATGGTCGCGTTCAGTCGGAACAGTTTCAAGAGGGGATTGAGCCCATTCGCGACATTTCACTGCTTATTGTCTTCTTCCTGAACCACCCATTAACCGGTTACTATTGAAGGAACAAGACAGCCGAGGCGGGCTGACTTCACCCCTTTTGACACCGCCCCGACTGATTGCGACGATATCAGCTACACAGCGCGAAGCACACAACGGACCATAGAAAATATAAAAAAAAAATACTACTACAGCGCGGAATTTATCTTTGCTTGAAAAAGTTGAAAGGGGTGAGTATGGTCGTACCGTTATCCTTCTTTGGAGGGAGCATTACTGATCATTTTCGTCGTCGCTCTGGGGTGCGACAGCCGAGTTCATGCAGTAGAGAGTTGGTATACTCTGCACTGGCAACCAAAGTACACACTGAGAAGAATTTGGAAGCAAGCTCGCAAAAAATGAAATAAGAAGTTTCTGTGAATGAATTCAGTGCTGAAAACTGCGTTCTCCTACAAATTTTGCGCTTTCCAGGTCCAGTCGAGAATGTACGGCGATTGGTGCTGTTACATCCAGAAGATGATCCTCTCATCTTCACCGAGATGATGACATTGGAAAATAATATTGGTGACGGAAAATCCTTGTGGAAACAGAGCGCACGGTTTGGTTACTTCCTTGCATTTTGATTACCACGTCTAAAGTTAGAAGCGAGCCAGAATGGGCTAAACCCACTAATACAACCTGAGGCCACGTGATGTAAGCGATGTCAGAGGAAAAGCAAAAAAGACTTATTTTTCCGTTCACTTACTTGTGCATCTGTGATTTGCCAAACAC
>MU931374.1:0-15463 GCA_036418165.1 Cooperia oncophora
AGCTTGTATTGCAGTAGTAGCTAATGTAGCAAAAAACGTTATAGTGGAGTGTTAGCATTGTTCAGAAAATCCCCTAATAACCATCCCCCTATGCGTATGAGTACGAACCTCTTCGTTGCGAACATTATTGATATCGACCAATTCGTAGTCAGCTAACTCCATTTTCTCGCGCATTTTACTGACACCGGTCGGCGTCCAAGCCATTTGGACCTCGTCGGTGTTGTAGCTGAATGACAATGGAATTGTAGTAGGCAAAAACGAATACAATTTTGAAAATTTTCGTGAAAGTGAGCAAGAAAATCAATTTGTGGAAATCCACTCACTTAAATGACTCAAATGTTAGTGAACATGTGACGTTGTCGAATGGAAATCTGGAAAAGGAGATCAGTAAGGTCCTCGAAAATCTATTTGAACAACCCCAAAAGATCTACCTGGTGAGATCCATTTCACATGGCCCTTGCAGTTTTAGGCGATAGTTTGTCCACACTGAAATACCAGGTTTATTTATTGCTTTACTGGAGGTAAACGAAATAAAAGAAACGAAGATAGTAAAAACAATGGTAGTCATTATTAATAATTTTGAAAACGGTAATCTACAGTCCATGAAATGGGTGGAAGAATTGGACCGGTAAAGGATGAAAAATTGAGCTTCCTGCCGTTGATTATACCTTCTGGAGATGCGCCGCGAATTCTACTTCCGTTCAGAATCGCTATGGCTTACTGAATGCGATGTGGTCTATACTATGACTCGCGGGGGCCAGACATATGAAAGTCAAGGTTTTCATGCTCTCAGACGTATTTGATACCAATTCACGGTCCCCGAGGGATAGAAGGCTTGCTTGGCCTGTTTTGTTCAATTATTGTTTACAGTTGATTCTAATTGTGTATTTGTAATGTCTACAGTCGGAAAGAAGATTTTGAAAAAGCTGAATTCTAGAAACTTCATATTGCTTTCTAATTTTGTTTTGTGGCTTATACTCCATGCTCTTTCTTGAGGTCACTCGAGGACCCCGGGCGATTCTATCGTCGGCAAGTCAGGTCACGTCGCGCACATCGCGTCGCGGCGTCTCGCGCGCGGCGCGGTGCGACAATTCCGGAGTTGCATTACCGACATACAAATGAGTCTCGAAGACCGCGTATTCACAAGTTCCGAAAAGCCCAAAATTGGATCAGTAATTTTGAACAAATAACGTGGGACCAGTCTTACACCCCTTTACTTTTGAATGCGGAAAAAACAATCATTGATCATCATAGGAAAATGGGACAAGCAGTACAGGATTAACATAAACAATATGGCTTGATGATCATTTTAACAATTTCAACGAGCACGACGCAGCAGGACTCGTACGCGGCGCCCACCAGCGCGGCGACCTACTTATCATCGACGATAGAATCGCCACACACCCGTCACTCGAGAACTTTGGGGGAAGCCTTCAAATTTTAGAATCAACTGGTGAGTTAGTTTCCCTTGTGGGCTTGCCTTCGGTATCGATTTGCGTAAATAAACAGAATAAAACATAAGTCAAACATAAAGAAAATTATCAAGTTGTATGCAACGGAAAACAATAACAAAAATAGGCACAATTCGGCTTGGTGGGAGCATCAGATGGTCTGCGAAACCTGTACAGGCCACTTTGCAAACAACTGTAAATTCTTGTGACTAACTTGGCTCACTTATACCTTTTGTCTGTTTACACGTCTCACCACAGTGATACCTGTTAGTTAACACAAACTGGTAAAAAAACTAGCGAAAGCGCGAAATGCCCCTCCCAAGACGGACAACGCCAATTTCAACCTCGAAGATGTATTCGCTTTACGGCGCAAACTGTAATTCGCTTTCGCAAAACGTCCAGAGGTCCAACTGTAAAGCATGGCGCATCCTAAAGGGGATTTATCACGTCCACATCCCCCCCCCCACACACAAGTTCTTCATTAAGTGCCGCTCCAGCTTTAGAAAATCCCCGGGAAGGGAGGTTTTTGATGTCTTATATTTATCTCTTTCCCACATAGAAGTACTGCATAGAACACCACTAGTGTTATATGAGCCTTTAAAATCCCATTCCCAGGGAAAATGGTACTCTTTCAATTATCATTTCGCACATTAAGAATGAGATGGGCGCCTATGCGATGCGCACTTCATGAGAACATACTTTTAGCAAGGCTGTAAAGGTTTTGCTCTTATTACATAAGTACGGGGACAGCTTGCTACAGTAACCAGGGCACCTCGTACGCTGAAGGGAGGGGGGGGGGCGCGTTTGGCCCCGGAAGAAGTTTACAGACCGTTGATTTCTCTCGCTTCATGCGCGCCATATACAAGCTCACTTTCAAAATAGTAGCACGCAAAACTAGTTTCTGATAGTTAATTGTTCGAGGGTGTCCCCCTTCTCCTTTTCCCCTCCCCTCCTCAACCTTTCCCCTCCGCTCAATAGCGAATTTCCAGGAAAGTATGGTAAGATGATTGGTCGGTTATGGAAGGCGGTCGTACTGGAGAAGAAAACCTAAAGGGGGTGGTATTCGACGAGAATTCTTCCCAACCCCAGGAGATGCCATGAAAATAGTACCCAGGTCTAGAAAGGGTACAGGTCTACAGAACCCTAATGCAAACTGATCATCTGGAGAACTTCAATGCACTCAAGAATCGTGGGCCCATTAAAATCTGATCTATGAAACGGAGTGCGAAGCAAGGCGATATTATTAGGTTGTCCCAAAAGTTCTGGGACACTTTCAGACTTTTTTCCGAATTAAGTTTATTCCAGTGGGAAGCAATTTTGATCAGCTATATGTATGTCACCTTCATTGGCAACTTGTTGCCAATCACTACGCAATGTGTGGTTGCCCTGCTTCCAGAAGCCTCTTAGTTCTGTGGCCAGAAAGGCAGCTGGGTCATTTTTGAGGTACTATCAAAAATCGTATTTTTTTACCAAGAAGATGGCCGCTGTGGGATTAGTTTGGATGGTTGTCGGAAAGAGCTAAGTCAGGGCTACACGAAGACTGTGGTGGAATTCCCCAGCTAAGCTTCGGGATCTCGAGCAGTGTCGTTTTCCAAATGTTTGACCCCGAGGTGTGGTGGAGTAGGCAAACATTGCTCGGTTTTGGGACGCAAGATGGTGAGAGATTTTCCATCGCCCACTCTGCATTGATTTACAATAGGGCACCACTGGTTACCAATGGGCGTTGGAAGGAGGGAATTCCGTTTCGAGAGCGGAGAAGGGTACCCCACCACATACACAGCCTCACCGCCCTACTGGATTGATAGGATTGCGCGATCGGTTCTGCCCTTTCTGGGGATCTAGCCGGTGGCGCTCCCAGGAGTGATTCAACTAGAGGCACCCACTCCATATCCAGTTACAGTGCTGTTCAACCAGCCTGTACAGCGGAAGAGGGAGAGAAGTTGTAGACAGTACCCACATGTGCTCCCCTTGGAGTACTGGTCAACTCATGAGAAAAATTTTGATCGAACTTCATAACTTTTCTAAGGGAGCGAGGCCTTCTCTCATTTGTGCTTTGGGACCAGTCAAGTGTAAGGACTAGATAGCAAGTTGATTTGTACGTATTGGTTTTAATCAAGGAACACAGTAGGTCCAAATCCAAGGCAGGTGGCCTCCTTGGACGAAGTTTTTCACCCGGATAGAAGTCACTAAAGCAGAAGCAATTGAGCCATTCCAAAGCCGTACTGTGGAAGCTAACATCAAGATCTAAATAAGGGAAATGCCGCTTATGGCTCCAACCACGTTGTGGCTTGGTAGAGATTCATATAGCGAAGTGTGTCGAAAATGATGAATTTCAATTACCGTTTTTCATATGAGAACAGCGACTGCGAGGGACGGTGAAGAAGCTGTGGAATGCTTACCTCACACACTTCCCATAGACCACATAACTGGATCTCGAAATGGCTGCGGAAAAATCTGATACGAGATTCAAAAAGTGTCCCAGAACTTTTGGGACAACCTAATATATCCGTAATCTACACGACCGAATGAGCTGAAGCCACATTTGTGTATAAATTTACCATGCATATGAAGGGAAAACCACTCCAGGTCTGCGCTGATCCATATGGGGGGGGGAGAGAGTCAACGGCATGGCGGCTTCCCTGCTTGGTGCAGCCTTATCTTTCACTGCGTAGAGAAGAAACATCACACAGTTTTTCCATCCATACAATCAGGACTATTTACTGGAATAAGCCAATAAAGTATTTAGCCCTGATAAATTTCCTCGAGATTCGCCCCACTTGTAAACCGAATTCGGGAGGCTTTCCAATGTGTAAGCGGAATTCACAACGACATGCGGGACTCGTTGCGGCAAAATTCGATTTTTCATTTTTCCGTCACCTCTATTCTTTAGTTTTCTGGAGAAAGCCCTTGTGATAAATTTTCGTGGGGTAAGCTGTTCGATTCAGAAAAGTTCCCTCTCACTTTAAGAACTCGTACATAAATGGCATTTTGAGAAGAATTTTGTCGAGTTCTGGAAAGCGTCGGAAAGGGGAGAGTGGTGTACGTTTTTCCCTGGTAGGGAAGGGGAGGGGAGAGTAGAATTTGTCGTGGGAACTTGGAATGCGTTCTTTTTTTCCAGCTGTAAATGCGCAGGGTAACACTGAGGGCTATGTATTTCCTCCCTCAGTAAGGTCCCTCATATGTTCCTGATATTCCAAACAAGAATGACCCCCCCCAGTCTACCCGTCACGAGGTAGGGTTAGCAGTTAGGAATCTCTTCTGTTCTTTTAGTTCTAAATTAAATATATTTGTTTTGTGTCACGTGGTCTAGTATTAGAAACATGGAAAAAACGCCAAATAAATGAAATCAGACGTTGCAGAGAGAAAAATGTATGAGTGCGCATGTATGTCATGAGTGTAGAATCAGAATTAGAATTCAGGATACTTCAAAACACAAAGTAATAAGCAGAAAAGGAACGTTAGTGAGCGGAACTTACCGGAACCGTTTGCGTAGATCATCAAAAAGATGTTCGGAAATGGACTTTTGTGAATTTCGGCAGTTTTCGAATTGATAAAGCACGAATTCGGCGTCCATAATTTCTCCAATAATACACTATTCAACGATAAATTGTATTTACACGGATTCATTGTCGAATAAACAAGTGCCGGATCCAACCACATTTCAGAGATGTAGATGTCCAACTGAAATCGGGAATTTCGAATACTTCCTAGGGCCGTTTTTTGATATCATGTGAATTGCAGTTGAGTTCAAATTCTCTGCTAATAGCAAATCTTGTACAGTTTCTGAAAAATTTTCCAAGGATAAATTGTTTCGACAAAATTTTGCTGCATTTTTGCTGAGGATTTTGAATTCGAGTAAGATCAAAGTAATCCCAGCACCTCAGCAAAATCAGCGAAATCCCAATTTTCTGGCAAGACTTGCAGAATTTGACCCATTGACCGGACCCCTATCAGTAATCGTCGCTATTCTCCAGGAAGCCTAAGCCCGTCATGTCTGCTAGTTTGCTTCATCTCACTGCGACAGCCCAAATGTTCCAGTTCCTTATATTTATTTATTTATTTTGGTCGAGTTATAACATGACGTGATGAGGCCTCGTCTGTGAGTGGTCTCTTCCCAAAGAGAACATCCACTGACTCGCGACGATACGAAATGGAAGTCGAATGCGTGGCGTATCCAAAAAGGTCGATAAACACCGATACTAAGCGTTTTCATTTAAGTATGTGCTCAAGCTCAGTGGTCCTATTGTAACAAAATAACCAGAAATTTCGGGTACATTCGGCCTAAGGGGGGGGGGACCAGTGGTACTCACTAAGCTTGTACAGAGCACCTTGTAGAGACACTTGACATACTGTGACCGCAGAGGCGCCGCAAAATGAGAATTTTACTTATTTGCCCCATCTGTTTATTTATTTATTTATGTTATTTATTTATTATTTATTTAATTTATTTATTTGTCAGAGGTGGCTCTGAAAATTCAGGGTAAGCAAACAGGTCTTCCACTGGTAATACTTGTTTATGTTCATACGGCCGCGGAAAATTTGTTGCTGCAGCCGCTGTAAATCAATATATATATCATGATAAACGGCAAAATATTTCCGTCGTCTTCAAGTAAGGTAAATGTAAAATTGAGAATCGTGAACGTGAAACTGCGGTGAAGAGGTTCTTGAGAGCGTGTGCAATTGGCGGTGGCCTGGCACCTCTAAGTAGGACTACAGGAATTATAGTTTTCAATACAAGTCGCTCTAAAAGAGAAAACTGGTTGACAGAAAGGAGAAATAACAATCCAGGGAATGCTCTTGAGGGCAAGGCAAGCCTTATTGAAGGATCTCGTCAAGGGCCACCCCGTAAAATCGATTACCGCCTCGGAGTAACTACAGATAAGCAAGTTGTGAATGCGAAAAAAATAAAATAAGCGGTAAAGTGAATGGGATAAAAATCTGTGCCATCCGAAATATGCTTGGCTTATGAGCTGCGAATCCGTTGGCCCGCTATTGGAGGCTTCTGCTCTGCTAAATTAGCCTCATATCCTCCGCCTCGAGGCGTCTTTTACAAAGGCCTTGGTTTTAGTGAGGCCATTTTCGAAGTCTTCCCTCCTGTCCTGAGCCAGTCAGTATATCGTATTGACTAGTCTTAAGCTATGTAGTAGACAAGGGACATCCTGAGCCTTCTTTTCCAGCCTTTCTTTAACCTTGTTCTGCTGTATTTGAGACCACCTGAGCATCCTCATTTTAGCGGAATAAAACGAACTTCAACAATTCCTGCAACGGGTCGGCGCTAGCTGCTAGAGCATCTTACCTGACCAGCGTCCGACCCTGCATCTTGAGCATCATTGATGACGGAGGATACCACTGAAGCATTTCCTTTAACCCATTTCCGTTTTCGTTTAACCAATTTCCCGTTTTTCGACCCTTTATTCCGGCTTAAGATCTCCCATGAACGACTAGGTTGCTGCCCGGTGCCTGGAGAATCTCTACTGTCTCGGGCGGGGGCAGTTTGTCGACGAGGGGGCCTTTTGCTTTCCATAGATGCGTCGACCCATCTAGGCAGCCGATTTCTCGGAGTCGAGACATCTTTAGAATAGTGCGCTAGCATGATGCTTACTTCTGCTTCAAAGAGTAACAAGTTTTACCAAGAGGTGAGATTTGTAAACGCGGAACTAGCGGAACAATGAATAATGACAGAATGCCCCTCCGTCGACAAAGCAGGCGGCGCGTGCCTCGGTGGAGTTGTCCCAACTACAGTAATACAAGCTTTACCTAAGCCCTTGCTGCCCTTCTTACGTGTAGTCCTAGAGCTCTGCTTTGCTATCCCCGATAGTGATGCTGTCAGCGTAAAGTATGGCTTTCGATGGTCCCTCGATCAGTCCTTTTACGATGAAGTTCAGGGTGGAGTAATGAGCTGTGCAGGAACGGACGCTTAGTCCCACAGAGGTCGAACGAAGGCAGTTCCGAACATCTCACTCTACGAAAGTTAGAAATGGTGTAGAAGAATCGATCTAGGTTCCGGTAAGTACCACTTCACTCAAGTGGTCGATTGACGCCTTAAAAACTTGACGCGAGCCGCAAAAACAGCCTTTTGAAGTAGCTGAAGAAATGGCAAAAAAATCGGGGATTCCCTATAAAGCAAAACCCTAAGATATTTCTAGCTGCATATAAAAATGATAAATCTGGAAAAAAAAACTCGGCGGGAATCAGAACACCGTAGCAGCGGGAAAATTCATAGAGGAAAGAAAAATTGTAATTTTCTACAAAAAGTGTTTTTGGATGCAAGGTGAAAATACAAGGTACAAAATACAAGGTGAAAATATGGAAAAGACTGATAAGGAAAAGGTGTCCCTTGGGGGGGGGGCAAGAAGGAATTCAAATTAGAAGCAAAGAGAAACAAATATTGGCGAAAGGAATACACTCCAAAGCACAGATGATCCGTTTCGCCCGTTACCCCGTTCAAAACCAGTAGAAAAGAAGGGATATGCTTTTTCTCGGGTATTCCTTTGCCCCTGAAATGCGATAGAAACATTTAACGAGAAAATCAGAAGATTCAATTTTATAACAAAGGGCAAGAGCGCAAAAAGTCGAAGATGTCAATTCCATAAAAATCATATTTTCTGTTATTTTAGTGTTATTTTATTTATGTCGCTTAATTTATTCAATGAATGTGTTTTCTGAGTCGAAGCAAATTTGAACAAAACTGAAGGAATATCGAAAAATTTTCTAATAGAATTCATCCGCAGATAAAAGCTTCATTTTCTCTCTAAAACTTTTTTTAATAATTTATTTTTTATTTCTGACTACTTTAATGTTCAGACTTATGAAATTTAGGGATCAAATTTGGAGAAAGCGTTGAAAGAAACCGACAAAAAATCCAACGTAAAAAATTTCACAAATGAAAAAAATAAAAAGTAAAAAAAATTCAAAACTGTTGAACTCAGTTGTCGGATTCAAGCTAAACTTTTCAAAGCTTCATTTTTTTCGTATTTTGTCCAACTGTTTTTTCATTTATTCGTTACATCACAACGGGAGTTCTTCAAGGAGGTAAAAGAACGAAATGTATATACAAAAAATGTGAGCAAAAAATAAACAAAAATTCATTTCCATACTCGAGCTAAACATTTGGATTTTTCACCATTCAATGATTTGCTTTTATTTTTTTTAGTTTTGGATTTCGATTTTAGTTCGAGGATAAAAAAACAGTAATCCTTACCTGGAAGTCACTCGTAATATCAGAAATCGTAGTGATTTCCTGAACCCATACTTCGACTTTAACTTCGACCTGTGTGGTAAAAAAGGAATTTTTTTCTTGAAGGAAACAAAAATGAGCCAAAAAAGAAATTCGGAAATTTTACCTGTCCACCGGGAATTTTATGCCTATTATAGTTATGCATAATTGTACTGAGTATATAGGAATCGTTAGCGCATTCCTTTGTCGCTCGTTCCACCTAAAGCGATTCGGAATTCCTGGGTGATCATTTTCAGATGAACAGCAAGAAAAGTGCCTGGTTTTCCGGGCAAATCAAAGGCACACCCTAACCTTAGCTGGATTGATGATCGGCCGTAAACCGCCGTGTTCGTCCACTTCCCAGTCGTAGTTTCGGCTTAAACGGCGGAGTGTTCGGGAATTCCGTCGATAGACGGATCTTCTGCAGAAATGAAGGATATGAGAATTCTAGGCGGAGAAAAAACGATGAAAATGAAAAAGGTCGGAGAATCCTCAACAAGTATGGGGAAATCGATGAAGGCCGGGTAAAATATTGTCTCAAGGGAATTCAGAGACTTCTCTGCGACTCCCGCTCTCTATTCCTAGATTCGTCATTTTAAGAGAAAATCTTAAATTTTTCACACCACGGGACAAATGTTGCGAATCTTTCGGACGTTTTCAAGAAAAATCCCGTCCCAAGGGGTATGAGGGATTCTCTGCTCCTCCTCTCTGTTTCGCATGCTCTTGAGCTCCCAGAGAAAAAAAATCCCTTTCTCTCTTTTTTCTTTTCTTAAAGGGAGAGCTTAAGAGTGCAGAATCCAGAAAAAGGAACCGTGAAGCGAATGAGATCGTTCTTTCTCCTGGAAAAATTCTAGCTTTTTTGAGAAGGCATATCTGATAAATAGTGCAAGGAATCGATAACCGTGAAAAGTGCACGAAAACCCTCCAAAACAAAAAGACCCCTCGAAAATGGGTTGAAGTGGTGAAAAGCAAGGCATGTGCTGCCTGGGAAAATTTTCGAAAAATTCGACTCCCACCCTTATAGCGTCCATGAAATATGAACAATCAACTACCAAAAAAAATTTTCTGTGGCCAAATAGCCCCCCCCTCCCCCTAGCGACCATTTACGACCCCCTCTCGGAGATCTCGTAGGTACGACGGGTCTGGTGGAGAGCACGAGAGCATTCTCGGGCAAAAGGCAATCGTGAATTGAATAGGATAACCGCTCCCCTGAAGCTCTTTCAGTTTTCCTTAGGTGGGTGAACTATGGATGAAAATTGTAGGATATCGCTGAGTGGAAAAGTGCACGAAAACCTTTTAAAACAAAAAAAAACGGTCGAAAAATGTGCTGGAATGATAAAGAGACATAAGTGAGCATTTTCAGACAGAAAATTATTGTGAATTGAATAGGATACCCGTTCTTATGATATCTTTCAGTTTTCCTGAGTAAAAGCATCTGATAAACAGTGCAAGAAATCAATAACTGTGAAAAGTGCACGATTACTTTTCAGAACAGAAAGAGTCGTCGAAAAATGGGCTGGATTAGCGAAAAGGCATTAGTGAGCATTTTCTGGAAATAGATATTGTGGTAAAAAAGATATGGTGGTTCAATAGGATAGCCGCCTTCCTGAAGATATTTCAGTTTTCCAGAGCACAAGTATCTGATAAGTCGTGCAGGAAATCGATAACTATGCAAGGTGCACGGAAACTTTTCAAAATAGAAAGAATCGTCGACAAATGGGATGGTTAAGAGGCATAAGTGAACATTTTTAGTGGCACACTTGCCACACCCTCTCATTAATCTGGTTCGCCTGTAGGAGAAGAAAAAAAATGACAAATCGCTAGTTTTTCGTGTCTTTGCTTCTCTGCGTCTCTCACGAAGAGATTGTGAGAGAGAGTCGTGCACTCTCAGACTTTTGCCTGTGAGATAGGCTACCTCTAACTAGAAATAGGGCGGAATCCGCCCTTAGTCTTTGAAAGCTTAAAAAAGGAGATAGCTGAAGCAAAGGTATTGAGGATTGACTTACCTGAAAAAAATCCTCTCTAACTCTCTTCCTCTCTTAAGGACTCTCTCTCACACGCGTCATACAAGGTCCCTATCTCTCTATCTCTGGTTAGAACTATTTCTCTCGGTCATATTGGCTCACCTTGCATTGCATGCGCAACCGACGATTAGCAGCAATAGTAGGAAAGTGATGTAATACATTCGCCGGTGCGTTTCAAGCCAGCTCAAATCGACCTCCTTTCCATTGATTCCGTGAGGGGAAGGGTGGGGCGGCGCTTGTGGCCGGTTCCTCCTTCATCTCCACCAATTACTAGCCGCAGCCACGCCCCTAACGGCCGACGAAGGCGCCGGCGTACTCTATACCCGTTTCGGAAATATTAGTTAAAGTTGCTCTGGGAGCGGTTGCTGTTGCTGATGCCTGCGCGGCAGCTGCCAAGTGGCAAAACGGCTAACGACTAGACGAACTTAAGTGTTGGTTGTGGCGCTGTGAGAGCGACGCGAGCATGATTAGTTCAACTGCAGCCGGGGTTTTTTTAGGCTTTGCTGACACATCTCGATTGAGCGTATCCGATTTCGTTCTCGTCGCCTAATAGCAGCCAGCCAAATGTTAATTGGCATCGCTAATTAGCTGCATTTGTGCGTGTGTGTCCCAAGCAGATTTGCTCTGAAGAGGCTTTTCTGTGTCGTTGTCGTTTCAAGTCGTCTGTGATTAGACTATTCAACCTCTTCTGATGAGCTCTTTCACAGAAGCTTTTCTTTAGCTCCGAAACGTTTCCGCGGAAAAGGTTCACCAAGGGAGACGTTCAGAGGTGTCAGCAGGGGCGATCTATCATGCCTGGGAGGCTTACTGATGCGTTCGCAGTTCAGAAGCCATGGGACGTCCTTGTGTCAGGAAACAATTTTCGGCCCTGTTCAGCTTGGGAGGGGCATGTTGCTCTTTCGCAGGTTCTTCTACTAAATCCTATCTAATTACACGTTTCATCTCAGTGAGATTTGTAGGCTCTTGTTGAGCGTGAACGGAGCTCCCACTATTGCATGGCTACTGGACTTCACAGGTCTTCACTAAAATCACTCTCGTGATTGGTGAGAACCAGCAAAATGCCCCCTCTAAGCTGAACTGCGTCGTTTTCCTGAACATGAGTAGTGTTTCTTATAAACTGAGATGGAAAAGCTTGACTGATTGGTGGCGTTGCCCGTAACCATTAACAATTCTCTGTATGCGATCCCCTCCTCCAACAGGTTTCTCGAGAGGAGTGAGGAGGTCTTCACTGATCACTGACCGTGACCACTGATCCATTTTTTAGCACACGATTCTCCACCCCCCCCCCTCAACAGGTCCGTCAAGGAAGTGGGGAGGTACTCACCAATCAACTATCGCAAGTAGTAGAATTATTTGACAAGGGGAGGGGCTGAAATGAGAAAAATCATTGATCCCAAAATTTCTGCCACACTACTACGATCCCCTGTTCCCCTACAGCTACCAAATTCGACCCGCTACTTTCCTGCGCCCGGGAATCCTTATGTAAGTCGTGCCCTGTTACCACACTCTACAAAAAGAATAGCTCTCAAACAATGAGACAACGTTCTGCGCTGATCGGATTGGAGGGGGCATTTTGCTTTTGCGTCCTCTTTTACAGCGACCCCACTCTCTTCGCTGGGGGATCCTTATGTGACCTGTTACCAGCACTCATCGAAAAGAAGAGCGCTTGAACAATGAGCGCCATCGCGCGAAATTCATCATTCAAACTTCCTGCCAGACTAAACGACCCCTCCTCCCCAACAGCGACCTAATACGACCTCCGTTGGAAAGTCCTCGCGTGCCCTGTTACCAGCACTCTATGAAAGAATAGCGCCTGAGCAATGAGCGCTGTCAAGGGAAGATGAATGAAGCGGGTGGCCATGGCCACACCTAGTAAGTCCTATCTACTCCATTTCCATGCGCCGAGGAGGTCGTCGTATTCTCCAGAGATTCCGACGGCTGGGAAACTTGAAGTGCAACGTTGATGTGTCTGGGCCACACACACACATACACATACACACGCCACGACAAAGCAATAACTCAATTACAATTGAACAACATTTGATGGACGGATGTGAATTGTTGTGGAATTGAGTAAACGTCATTTACCACAGTCAATGCTCCACGTTTCCGTTGACGGGCTACGATTATGTGGCGGAAAAGGCTTACGAACACAACAACGACCACAAATGCCCCGTCTGAGATCGCACGCAATTCACTAGAATTTTAATGCGCACGAGACGGACTGAAAAGACTTCTCTCATCAATGAATCAAGCTCAGCGGAACATGCCGAAAGCGAGACGCTATAGCCAGATTTTATTGGTTTGGTTGACGATTCGTAAAGATGCTGAATCAAGCGATAAAGCACCCTACCTTCATAGGCATTTTTGAGGATGCGCCACGCACACTACTACCATCAGTGATTGCTAGGACATTTGAATGGTCTGAAGATGTTTATTATGAATGTTCTGCGGTAGTTCGCGCTTTGGAAAGGTATAAAGCTGCATGGGTAAGAGTGGCTCTGATGGCACAGTGGATAGTGCACTCGCCCGGTAAGTGTGTGGGGCAGGTTCGAGTCCCGCCTGGGATCTGACTTTGCCCATAACTCATGTAAACTTTCGTTCAACTCCAGCACTGGATTACCCGGACGTGTAGATGTAGGCTCTACAGGAAAAATGGAAAAATGGTGAAATCTAAAAGAGATCAGAAGCAAATTAAGCATAAAAATTCAAAGTGTCGCCTTTGACCAATTCCGTTCGGGTCGCGGCACGCATTCTACTTACATTCAGAATCGCGGTATTTTTGTATACAGTTTGGCTGACGCGCACTACTGCGCGAATGGTTCAGTCTGTAGTACTGATCTATGAAAGGATTTCTGTGTTGACCCCCAACACTTGGCCTAATTCCTATGTTTCAAAACTCGGCCCATTTCATGATATTTCCATATTTCTCCTCTTTAATGAGCGATTGCCAATGTGTTTATCAGATTTCTATAAACCCTCATCATTCGTTGGCGATAGAACGGCTTAGCGGTTGAAAGCGGTCAATATCGAAATCATAGTGAAATGTGCTTACATCATAACACTTCCGTTGAGTTTTCACATATCCGCCTGTTGGTGGCCCTTATCATTCCCCACTGGCGAACAACTTCGAGCTTTTACTTTTTGTCGAAACTCGGAAGTTTAGCGGTCTACTATAACGCTAAAGGATAGAAACACTGAGCTTTTGCCCGTTGATTCCAAGGGCCACGGTGATCAACATAAGTCGCAAGCAGAGTAATGGTGGAACGGATACTGACCCTTGTCGTAGAGTGTATCACAACTTATATCTCACCAACAATGTACCCTAACCACCTCTGAATTGCTTACTGGAAGAAGTTCCCCAGTGTGCTACAACTCGTGCATTGGATTTTGTGGCTTCCTAATGTTCCCATCCTGCCCTCTCCCCCTCGTTCTTCTTGGACCCGCCCGTTGTTGCTGGGGCTGACGTTGTTATTAATCTCACCCTCCCCTTCTGAAGCTCCTCAAGGTATCTTATCAGCTGTTATCATTCCCTGCCACCTACCAAGATGTCCCATCCTGCCCCCTATCTTACTCCTTGGAACCAACGTCTCGTCGTTGCTTCGGCCCGCGCCATGAATTAGGTAACCCACTCCTTCTGAGGCTCCTTATAGTATCTAATCAGCTGCTATCACTTCCTGCTACCCACCGATGATGTTCCCATCCTGCCCCCTATCTCACTTCTTGGATCCAATGTTCGGTCGTTGCTCTGGCAGGTGTTATGAATCAAGCAACCCACTCATTTTAAGGCTGCTTATGGTATCTTATCAACCGTTATCACTCCCTGCCACCTACCAATAGTGTTCCCATCCTGCCCCTTATCCTACTACTTGTATCCAACGTCCGGTCGTTGCTCTGCCCGGTGTTATGAGTTAGACAACCCACTCCCTCTAAGGCTCCTTGTAGTATCTTATCAGCTGCTATCACTTCCTGCTACCCTCCAAATGAGTTCCCATCCTGCCCCTATCTCACATCTTGGATCCAACGTTCGGTCGTTGCTCTGGCATGTGTTATGAATTAGGCAACCCACTCCTTCTAAGGCTCCTTATGGTATCTTATCAACTGTTATCACTTCCTGCCAACCCACCAACAATGTTCCTGCCCGGCCCCCTACATCACTTATCGATTTGAGCGCACTGTCGCTGTTTTGAAGGAAGTTATGAATTCCGGTAAACACATACAGACACACATACATCACACCTGCTCACACACACCACAGAACAAACTTAGCGGATTATATATAGTAGGATGATATGGCCTATACAATGACCTTTGTTAGATGCCGTATGTGCAGCCCAGAGCTTTTTATCCGCCACCAGACGAATCTGGTACCCATTTACCATCTCTGGGAGGGCAGAGGCCTGGGTGGGAACCTATCCGGGATTTGACCTGTAGACCGCACGTGGGTAAGCATGCCACTTTTCACTACACCACCTCGGCTTTTTACCATGTAGGAGGTTCAATAACAATCACCCTGGATTATGTGTGCAGTTTTTGGTCAATGGAACTGCTTCTTCTTTAGAAAGACTTTTGCACACCATGCATTAGGAATCGTTGGTAAGGGTCCAATGTTCGAGTCATTTTGAGGGGTCATATTCGGCTCCTGAGAGGGGGAGCGGGGGGAGGTGCGGCACATTGTTGCAAAGAGTGGAAATTCCGAGCCAATGGGGGTTAAGGAGGTAATAGAAAGTAACGTAAGGTTGGACTACAAGTTGAAGGGGTTCGTACTTGGA
>MU931375.1:0-12700 GCA_036418165.1 Cooperia oncophora
TTCGGAGGCGGAGGTGGTGTAGTGACAAGTGGCGCGCTCACCACTCGCGCGGTCCTGGGTTCGAATCCCAGGTCGACACCCGCCCAGGCCAACCAAGCCTTCTACCCTCCGGGGACGGTAAATTGGTACCAGATTCGTCTGGGAGGATAAAACACTGACTTGTACATCGGCTGGCCCCCGCAAGTCATTGTATAGGCCACATCGCATTCAGTAAGCCACTACGATTCTGAATGGAAGTAGAATGCGTGCCGCATCCCACAAAGGGATTGATTAACGGCGAAGACTTTATCCTTTTATCCTTTTATTATTCTCGTTCGATTGTATGGTAGGGGGGGGGGCATTTGCACTTCGCTGCGTTGACCTTAGCTTCCCGTATACAAGTCTCACTCTGATTAAAACTGTGAACTCTTGTGAATCTGGAGCAAGCTCGTCTAGCCACCAAGTGCAAAATGCCCCCCTCCTGTCGCCAATGATAGAACCTGTCAGCTCTTGTAAGCTCACGAAATGGCTCTCTAGATGGGTCGACACGTCGATGGGAAGTAGCAAAAGTGCAAAATGCCCCCCCCCCTCCCCTGTCGCCGAACTGTCCCGTATTTTGGAACTGAAAAGGACGAACTCACAAGCTCGTGGCTGTAGTACTTTGATATTGACGAGGTTCTCGATTTCCTTCTTGAAATGAGTGAATTGTGGTGGCTGTCCATCGCCAACGATTGTCGCCACATCAATGGAATCGAATGCCGAATCCGCATAGAATAAGCTGGAAAGGATGGCTTTTGATCGGACAATTCCGCTCTCAATAAAGATTCATGACAAACAAACCGGTCACTGAAGAATGCAATGCCGTTTGGTTGTTTCCCGGCATCGTTAAGGATATAGTGGCGATCTTGACCATCGTAGGTTACAGATGAGATCTGTAAAGTGCAGCCATTAGACCACTCTCAAGACTGACGGGTAGCTGCTACAAAGGATACATTCCGCGATAACATGATGGGCGGGGACAGGAAACCGCTGTGCTTCCCTTGCTGGTGCGCCCCTCCTATTTAGCTTCTTACACGAAGGGAATAGCACAGCAATGGGGAACACAGCAGCTGATTCTCTCCTCCCCTATCATCAGCGCGGACGGTGCTTTCTAGCAGCATCGCATCACAAGTAGATAACCAATGGAAGACCTTTTCCGGCGACTTGCTCTTTTTTTCTTTTTTTTCTTTTTTTCCGTTACTTCTTGGCAAATAGTAAATGTCGATTCCTTAACTTAAAACTCACTCTTCCAGCTTTCGCTTCACTGAAGTAGACCCTCTGGTTTGTGGTGTCAAGAGTGATATGATCCAGTTCAGTCAAGTCATTACTAGCAATGACCAGAGGACTTGTACCGTCCAAATTAGCTCTGGCGACTTTAACGTCAGCGGCACCACCACCTCTGGAACAGATTCAGTACGATACAGTATTTCAAATATTTGCTTACTTAGGAAATATTTAGGTCCTACCTGTCCAACCAGAAGAGTAGACCTCTGTCTGAGTCAACTGCAATTGATACCGGTGTCACCACGGCTGTTGGCGTCTGATCATTCGACAGCACTACGGCACGGAACTGAAAACGGTTATTCTGAGCTTTTAGCTTACTGGTTTCGATTGGGCGTTCTGTGAACTACTTTTTTAATTTCAAAACTAAAACTCGAAACCTATCTGTAACTGGCACTGTCGGATTAGGGGGGAAGGAGGGGATTTTTCGAGTTTGCTGGTTTCCCTTACTAATTCTGGTTGACTTGCACGTCACCTCGGTGAAACCTGTAGCTTTTTCAAGTGCAAATGAGGCTCGTGCTATTGAACAACATTCCAGGAGTTCACAGGCTTCCAAAGTATTAGTAATGATCAATGAGAACCAGCAAATGCCCCTCCCCCTGAGACGCATTGCGCCCACGAGTTCGCTGAGTTACGGGAAAAAACGCCTTCGTCCCATTTGAGACTTGAACGCAAACCTTGTGGCAAACGCTCAACGGCAGGCTATCTTTCGGCGCATATCCCGCCCACTGTGGGCGGGCTCAGCACAGCTTACAGGTGTTCTTTACATCTTTCCCTTTGCCCTACCCATCCCGACTCCACCTCTCCAAGTTGTTCTGGTAACCAAATTTCAGGACAAACAAGCAATCAAACGAACAAACAAAAAACAAAGAAACAGACGCAACAATATATGTACTTATTTATTTATTTGTTTATTTATAGCGGGTGATGAACTATCAGTACCTGTGTTCCTACAGTGCGAACCACTTCGATCGTTTGCGATATCTTGTTTCCAACGTATAGATTACGACCATTCCAGTCGAATGCCATACAGTACGGATCATCTGGGATTTGTGACGAGTACAGTTGGGTCTGTAAATAGAAAAAAATAGAGAAAAATATCTTGTAAGTAATTCAGGGGTTTTCTGGATCAGCTTGACCTTGTTCGAAGCATTGATCGACGATCTGTATATGGCAGCATCCGTGGAGATCTGAGTCAGAGTTCGAGCGATGTTGGTATGCTCCAGCACAAAGAGCTGAACAAAAAACAAATCAAATAAAAGGAAAGTGAATAAAGCAGTTTGGATTAAAATTAATGTAAATTGTAAGAACATGAAAAAATAAATAAAGATATAATACAACTCATCCATTTGAGAATTCAGGGAGATGGTATGTAGTATGAACATTGGTAAGGGAGAGTTGGATCAGAGGAGAAAATTCTGCGGGAGGGGTCGCATTTTGCAAAATTTTCATAACGGAAAGTTCCTGTCCCGTTCCCATGTCACTACCGAGGTTATGAAGTGCCGCTCAGCGTATTTAGCGTATGATATTCAGCAGTTAATGGGTACTAGAGGCAGAGATGTGGTGTGGTAGTAAAAGGCACGCTTATCGCGCACACGTTCCGAGGATCAGCTCCTCGCCCCGCCCAAGACAACCAAACCTTTTACTTTCCAGGGATGGTAAACTGGTTCCAAGTTCGTCTGGGAGGACCCCCGCAACCCGTTGTATAGGCCACATCGCATTAGAATACGTGCCGCATCCCAAAATGGGATTAATTATCGGCGAGAATTCCATCCTTATCCTTAACAGGTTATGTAGGTATTTCTGGTGTTGAAGCTTCCACGCTTTCTGGGTACAAGGAAAAGAAAGATGTGAGGCTACTGAGGGCTATAGATACCCGGTAACAATTTCCAGTCCCGAGGACGACGAAATCAAGAAACCCTCCTCTCTCAGGGATAACTCAGCGGGGTTGGTCCCGAGGTCCAGGAAAAGTTATTGGACCAAACACCAGCTGCTCCCTACATGTCACGCTTTGCTCTTTTCCATGTATGCTTTCAAATCACTTGATTCCTAAGGCAAGACATGTACATGGCGCATCCAACATAATTAATGATTCGTTTTCAGTATGCTTTTAATATGACATAGGTGACGATGACGACTCACATCTCCAGATTCGGCATCATATCCTGCATCGAAGGCGTTCGCCAAGCCAGCTAGTGGAATCATACCGGCTAGTGATGGGACACTGTTCGCTCTGAAAACCCGACGAGTCACTTGCAACCAACAAAAAATTAATTTTGGAAAATTTTCAAAACTCAAAAAATACGGATGAGTTCGTCAGTTTCGGATGCATGTGGCATAACTTCTGGCAAACTTACTGGGTGGTCATTTCGACGCCGAACACGTTGTTCTTCTGGATGAGCAGCAGGAATGGCCTCTGATCCACCACGCAGTTCTTGCCGGAAGTGTCTAGACGCTTGCCCATAGGACAACCGCAAGAGAAGCTCTATAATAATTGAGTCATTTCATCGGTGATGCCAAGTGGAAACTGCACGAACAAACCGATGCGGAGAGTAGGCAGATGTGCGAGCATGGACTGCCTGCACAAGGATTCTTTGCGACCTTCGGCTGGAGGACAGGATGAACGGCAGCTACTCCGAGAGCCTGAAAAGGCATGTTTATATTTAACGTCCAGAACAGCTTCCTCAAGGCTATACTGCCCCTTTCTAACGGTTTCAGGCAGAGGCTCAAAAAAGCAGCAATAAAAATGAGAAAGGAGTTTACCTTGCTGAATGTATGGCTCGGGTATTCGCCAGTAGTACCGTTTGGATACTTTGGATACACTTGGAGTCGTTGAAGACGGCGATCGGAATAGTACATGTTGTCCTCGAAAATGGCCTAACGCATGCGGATGTTGGACGAATTTCGAGGACGCAAGTACTTGGGTTCTGCCTGAAAGGATCACAGTCACACTGGAATTGGAGCACCAGCAAAGAGCGCAAAGAGTGTGGAAGCCTTTGGGTAGCGGTTTACTTCCACCATTTCACAGCTTCTAAAAGATTACAGGTCTCTCAAAGTATAAGCTGTTAGTTAACATCAAAAAGCAAAACGAACTAACGAAGGTGCTAAATGCCCCTCCCATGCCGGACAGCGTCGGAAAAAGTTTATATGAGCTCCATCGGGATGCCCCGTAGGGAAGTAAAGAAAAAATCTCTCTGTAACTGAACGACATGACGGGTCTCTTTAACCATTAGTAGCGATTTGACGGTTTCGGAGTTTCAGGAATAATAACCAAATAAAAAGGCACAGCTTCATGTCCCTATCATGGGCGGAACCGGGCTTACAGTTGTGCTTTTCTCGTTTGTGTTCCTCTCCTTTCCAATACGCTCGGTGTCCCCCTCCTTTCTAGCACAGTCGAAAATTACGTCAACATGGCTGAGCACGCCCTGATGACCGGTGTGAACTGCACTCTCAGAGTTGTCCTGTGATCCAGTCCGGCCAAGCTTTGAAATGCCTTTTGAACAGACTCAACAATACCAAAGAAGGTTGTGAAAGATTCTTCAAAGGAAAGTTTTCTTCACTGGACGGGCACCGTGGTGGAAAGTAGGGGCAACAAGGGTGTTTATAGGCTCAACTCGGCCATATAACAGACTCTGCGTGCCATGGTGGACGGTGCAATCAATCAAGTGTTCTCTAGACCAGAAGGTTCGTCCTATTTCATACCTCTACCGTCCCGTACAGCGTATTGTGCTGGACTAGAATAGAAAGGCCAAATTGTGAGGCCATACAGTCATTACCTCCCACAAAAGAGGATTTTCCACCAACTAATGCCAATCTGACCTTGCAAGAATCAGTGGATAAGGATTCCGTGGCACCATTCCACCCCACCCATCACTAGTCGTGACTGGGTGAAGAGCGCACAGCTCTCCTCGGAATTAAAGCGTTTCTCTTTGTGTTGCAATTCGTACCTGTTCCATCGTAGTTGACAAAATCGATGTAGTCGAGTTTCGAGTCGGCAAAGTAGACTCGATCTGTCGTCAGGTCAAGAGCGATTGTATTCGGCCAGTAGATTTTCGTATTAACGATGATCTTGCGGTCAGTTCCATCCATGTTCGCTCTTTCAATGTGTGGGATTCTAAACGAATCAATGTTTAGCTCCAGTTCTAGATCTTGTGGCCTTCTGATTCGTGTGTGCCTTCGAGGTTGTTAGGATGGAACATTTATTCACGGGCCCTAACCAACGTTTCGACCAGATCGTCGTCCTCGGAGGCCTGAACATAGCTCAAGGTTTCTAATTTGCTTTCTAAACCGTCAAACGCCTCGTCCCCCTAGCGTTTCTGACAAAACTTCTAGGAACAACCGAAAATATCCCGTATGTATAACCAACTCACCAAGTCCACCGCGGTAGGAGCGGAAGAAGCCGCCCAGTCAGTTGTTAGTAGTATTTGTGAGACTTACTGTGCTGTCCTTACATATAGTAATTATATTCAAGACTTGCACGTCTCACTGCTTACAGTAGCTGGCAGTGCGGTGAAAATGGCAAGAGATCATTTGTTATGGATAAACACTCATTACGGTTGTTCATTCTAGGATTCCTAGCAGAAATCCAGAAATGCCTCCAGCGCTTTCCTGGCGGAAACCTCAGTCTCGTACGCTAAAATTCTGCACTTCACATCATAGTCGGTTCCGCAATGCTTCTTCGCATGGCGGGAGATGCCTGCCCAACGGTGTTGTTAGTTTACCACGCCTTTTACCAGCAAGATGTTCCTTGATGCGCGTTGCTAGCGCCCTTCCAGTCTCCCCAATGTATGTTGCATTACACGTCTGGCATTCAAGTTGGTAGATCACACCAACTTTGGCGCAATCTCCTATTCTACCATTAGGACATACAATTGCAATTGGTCTGCTTATCGTAGAGTCTATTTCGTACAAGCTGGCGCCTGATGTTGTCATTGGGAATGTTCACCAAGACAACATCATTGGTCAGCTGTGCACGAGCCAGACATCTTTGAATTGCAGCAGTTATATTATCAGATATGAACGGTATACATAGGGGGATCTGAGATGTTCACGGTGGTAACGGTTCGGGCGCCTTCAGTGTGGTTCTTCTCCGGGGAGCATGTGGAAGAGCATAGCCATTTGAAGCAGCTATATCAGCAGCCAGTCGTATAGATTCTTGCCGTTCTGTCACTCCGGTGCATACGTTTGCAGCTGTCTACCTTAGAATACATGATTTTAACACAGCTGCACTGCTTCAACCCGAAAGGATCCCAGGATGGACTGGCCGACTCGAATTCTCAAGATGTTCTTGGAGCTTGCTTTCCTGTACCACTTCACACTAAGCATACCATCGGAAACCTTCACCTGCGTGTTCAAATAGGGGAGCCAACCATCCTCGCCGGCGACTTCTCGCTGCTGAGCTCGCCTATTAACTTGCTACTGCGACTGCTGCATCTCATCAGGCCGGTGAAACATTCCATCCATTTCGCGACAAAAAGTCAAAACGTTAGAAAACGCTTACCGTTAATGTACTGCAGGTACATAGATGACTGCTTCATTGTAACATCGACACAGTCCGAAATGGATGAGTGTTACCGCCTGATGAATCAGCAGTCGCAGTACATTAAGCTCACACGAGAAGTCCCGCGAGATGGTTGGCTCCCCTATTTGAACACTCAGGTGAAGGTTTCCGATGTGGTCATGCTTAGTGTGAAGTGGTACAGGAAAGCAAGCTCCAAGAACATCTTGATTCATGCCACATCTGCACATCCTTCCGGGTTGAAGAGTGCAGTTGTTAAAAACATGTTCAAGACAGCTGCAAACGTATGCACCGGAGTGACAGAACGGCAAGAATCTACTCACCGACTGGCTGCTGATATAGCTGGCTTGCAAATGGGCGTATGGACTCTTCCAACACTGTCCACAGCACAGAACACACACATGAGCGCGGCCGCGAAACCGTACACGTGAACTCAACGGATACCACTACTGTTACCGTTTCAGTAGCTGACTAATATTACGCTTCGCAATCTTCAAAGAGTCTCGGCTCGTGCACGCGTCACCAATGATGTCTCTCTTGGTGAGACCATTCCCAATTGGACACATCAGGTCGGCCAGGCCTCTCGTAGCGAAATAGACATCTATATGATCAGCCATTGCACTGAGGTCCATAATGGTCAGTAATAGACGATTGCGCCAAGTTGGTGTGAGTCCTACCACACTGTGAAATGCCAGGCGTGTAATGCAAACATACCATTCGGCGCCGGGGAGACTGGAAGGGCGCTAGCAACGCGCATCAAGGAACATCTTGCTGGTAAAAGGCGTGGTAAACTAACAACACCGTTGGGCAGGCATCTGATCGAAGAGCATTGCGGAACCGACTATGATGTGAAGTGCAGAATTTTAGCGTACGAGACTGAGGTTTCCGCCAGGAAAGCGCTGGAGGCATTCTGGATTTCTGCTAGGAATCCTAGAATGAACAACCGTAATGAGTGTTTATCCATAACAAATGATCTCTTGCCATTTTCACCGCACTGCCAGCTACTGTAAGCAGTGAGACGTGCAAGTCTTGAATATAATTACTATATGTAAGGACAGCACAGTAAGTCTCACACACATACTATAACACTGACTGGGCGGCTTCTTCCGCTCCTACCGCGGTGGACTTGGTGAGTTGGTTATACATACGGGATATTTTCGGTTGTTCCTAGAAGTTTTGTCAGAAACGCTAGGCGCGGGACACGCGTTTTTTTGACGGTTTAGAAAGCAAATTAGAAACCTTGAGCTATGTTCAGGCCTCCGAGGACGACGATCTGGTCGAAACGTTAGGCCGTTAATAAATAGTTCCACCTAACAACCTCGAAGGCACAAAAGAATCAAGAAGCACAATTAACAACGAGTGGCCGGGTTCTATGAGAGAGAAGTTGGAATCCGTTAAATAAGGTAAAGCGCTCTCTGAAAACATACCGGCCGGGCGAGAAAAGAGGTCCATTCTCACCATCGAATCGGCCACGTCTTGCAACCATTACCTGATCCCCACGTCACGGTCCCAGAAACATCAGTCCTTTCCCGTGGACATGCTACTGCGATTCCCACGACCGTTGGTGATGTTTTCCATGAACAGAAGACACGGCCTGAGGGATTCTCGAGATTTGCTGCCTAAAAGACGTTGACCTGTTTGCGATCACGAGCGTACAGTAGGTCTATCCGACAGTATGGGCAATAACGTTACAGGCCTTGAGAGCAACACGAGAGTCGCAGTAACAAGCCTACGAAACGTCCAAGCTACCTCAATGGTGTTGAGACTCGAATCCACCCAGTACAGATTTCGACCGATCCAGTCGAGAGCGATGCCTTCAGTGATGTCCAAACCGTCTCCAATGAATGTCGTCACATTTGTGCCATTTCGTGTGGCAGAGAAGATCTTTTTCTCGCGGATATCGGACCTAAAAGACGACTGGGTCGGTTGTTACAGAAACCGCGGTAATGAGGAGCAACGAGGAAAGCAGGGACTCAAGAGTCACAACGTGAGTAAGAAGTCAATTTCTTGATATGTTTCTGAAAGAAGCGTGTTGGCAAAACGCGGATACATATATTCTATTGAGTGAATTTTAATCAAGATAAAGCTCACTCTAACCATCAGGAATATGGGCGTCCGGGCAAGTGAAGGGCCCTTCTTCCTCGCTCTAGACTTCGGGAGAGCTAGCGCGTTCGGCACATCAGATCATGCGAGTGATGTGAACGACACGCCGCTATACTCCCTGGTCAACCGATGTTCCCTCGCTGCGACGAGGTCCAACAAGTATTGCTCACTGATCTGCTCCTTTTTTCTTCCTCCCACTTCCTTTTCTCCCTTCCTTCTCGCTTCCCCTCTTCCTTTCTTCGACGAATGAGAACTAGTAAAAGTGCGAAGTGCCCTCCCAAGTTGAACAGTGTTCAGTTCTATATGGGACCTTTCTGGATGTGTGTGCAGTTTGCAATTAAACTTATTGATGCTTTTTAGCGCGAAGGGATGGCCCGCGCAGGCGGCAAACATGCCCGTAGCCTAACACGGATTTTTCAATAGTGCTTGCGCAAGACCACGGTCTCCGGCCGTGTCAACTTGAACTCAATGACACTGGCCACTAGACTCTGTCTCTGACACGAATCATCGGGCTTGGTGCACTTCACCTAATCCCCAAAACTAGACTTACAATGGGCGTGCCACTTTACCTTTTTGACCTTTTATGCTTTTCGTAAGTCGTGCCGGGACTAACAACCCCGGCACGATTTATGAACAACGTAATCTGAGCACTAAGCAATCTTGAAAGCCACGCTACTTACCAGAAAATCCTGTCTGTAACACTGTCCCAAGCGATAGCGATGGCGTTCTCCACATTAGCAGCGAATGTTCGCCAATTATCCAAGTGACTGTCACTCCAATAGATCCTGGAAAACCTCTGTGCTACACGGGAATATTTGAAAAATTCATGAAAATTATAACAACTTCCGAGCTGCAAAACGACAGAATTAATTGCTTTGGCACAATCGCATTCAAATGTACGATTCGGAATGGAAGACGGATGCGCGGTGCACCCCTACCTATCCCTTTTTTCAAATTTCGATTGGTAGAGCATCTGCTAAACTGTCTGAGCCAAAAGAACTTGTCAACGAACCTATTTCGATTAGAGATGTAGACACGCATATCTTGAGCACCTTCAGTGACCTTGCATGTTCGTTTGTCGGCATCAAGTTCGTATCCTTCCTCACAGCTGAAATAACCGCTTGAATTATGGTTTTGCAATCTAGTGCCTGCCACCCAGAAATTTCATCCGATAGGTGCTGCCTTAAACGCACATTTCACGTTGGTCAAATGGGCGGGGTCAGCTCAGTTAGTGTGCTTTCCTCGTTGGTCCACTTCTTCACCGAATAAGGAGCATAGCTAACGAGAAAAGCGCAACACATAGCTGACACTGTCCTCTTCTCTGCTAGCGTGGACTATGCCTAGAGAACTGCACAAAAGTACCGAGTAAGACGGTCACCTGCAAGTGAAGCCATGCTTTTCGTCGGTGCACTTTTGTGAGCACGAGCTTGCATCGAGACATTCGTTTTCCGGCTCACATCTCGTTTTGTTCACCAACTGAAAATATCGTCTCTAATTCCAGAATTATTTTGATAGCCCGAACTACAGTACCTGTTCGCCGAAAGGACAACTGCAAAGTGGTCCGTTGGGGCTGTTATGACACTTGTACGCACAATCAGCTCGATCCGCTGAGCAAAGATCACGAGCGCACCTGAAACGGTAACCAGTAATTAGAAAAACGGTCAGGATAGCTCGAACTGCACAAAAATGTGCAGAAGTGCATATCTTCATCGCCTATTGAGGGGTGACTTGTTGTTGGTGCGCTGGTAGTTCACTTGTAATAACTTGTAATTGACGCCACAGAACACAATTAATTGACGTAATCTGCACTCAAAACCCTGAGATGCGGTGGGCGTGGCTACGTACCTCCTATGAATGTGGCTGTCTGCTGTTTTGATGGAATAATTTTACTCCGGGATCCTTCTAAAGTTGTTATCCCCGAAATTATACGGACGGGTCAGCGGAGTGCGGGATTTGGCGTCACTCATTGAGTACCCGCAGATACAACGATCGATGCTAAACGAACTTGTCCTGCCCTGCAGACACTCCCCTGCTGACTTGGCTGATAACAACTGCAATCATGTCTTTGTAAAAGACAAGGCACCGTTGTCACGAATTGAATCCCCCCTTTAACCTATCCAACGCCATGTTCAAATGAAAAACGCAGTCATGCCTACCGCGTTCGGAGAATGTCTTCTTATGTAGAGTGTTTCTTAAGAGCTAGGGTACTCTGTAGCGCACCTGTAGGCGCTATTCGGCTCGGAGGGGCAATGCACACTTTCGCTGGCTTACTTGTTAGTTCATGTTGAATAGCAGGTCTCACTTTGGTTAAACCTGTAAAATTCTGTGAAGCCGCGGAATGGGGCAGCTTTGACTACTTTACTTTATAGGTGTTCCCAAGGGAGCCTGTTCAAGCTCAACTGAGTACTAATCGGTGCCCATACTAAGTCGACCTGCATCCACTACTGTACATTAAAGCCGATGATATATTAGATACGAAATCTGAGAAAAAAAATGGCTGAAAAATTGAATATCGTTACCTGCCACCTTCGTCAGTACCGCCGGGACATTGTTCCTTACCATCGCACAGCTCGGTAAGTGGTATGCATACGTCCGGAGCTCCCTCGCAGGCCACCTAGAATCCAATACATGAGCGTAAAAATTTTACTGTGATTATTGGCCTGAACCTACCTGCTCGAATGGACAACGTCTGGATATCTCCGACTTTTTACATCCGTTCATGGCCGATTCGTCTGAGCCGTCGCCACAGTCATTTTCACCATCACAGAGCCATGACTGAAATGTTGCGGACTGCTGTCAATTCAACAATTCAAACCAAAATCGTTACAGAATTGGATAAAAATCATAAAAAAATTAATATAGTGACTGTTTCTAAACATGAGCCACGTTCAAAAAGCTTGGATTGGCTCCATTGGAATATTAGAGCTTTCAGGTCGAGCCAGTACATTTGGTAGAGTTGCTTAGAGCCCTCGCAGGGCGCAGTTCGGCGACGGGGAGGGGGGCATTTTGCACTTTCACTGCTTCACTACTTCCGGTTTACAAGTCTCACTCTGGTGAAACTTGTGAACTCTTGTGAAGCTGGAGCAAGCTCGTCTAGCCACCATGGTAAAACGTGTCAACTCAAGAAAAGGCTATCTAGATGGGTCGACACATCGATGGGAAGCAAAATGCCCCCCGTCGCCGAACTGCCCCCTCACAGAGCTCAGAGGTTCAAATCTGAACATGCAGTAAGCCACTTTAGAGGTTCATTTCTTGCACCTCAACTCAAATTGCTGTAAAATGCAAATTGCCGATGTGGACAATTGCTGCCCTACACAGTCGTTATCACTGAGGTAATCGGTACGTGCCAGCGGAATGTGGGTTTTCACATGTGACACCAGCCCCTTTTCCAAAAAACATTATAACTCTAATAATATTTCCATCAATCGAGGCGTCTTCGGGGTTTAATGAGTGTGGGAAAGCTGGCGCCGTGTCAAAACCCACGTCCACTGAAGTGCCCCCCCCATTACTTCAGTGATAAGAATGTCCTATGAAACGAATATGTTGAGAAATGCCTGAACCGCTCTTCCATAATTTAGCTTTAGGGGTAATATAACGTCAACCACTCGTCGCTCCTGAAGAGAAAGTCCACGCTTATAATATGGGCGGAATCGGGCCTATGTACGTATATATGTACCTTACCCAGCAAGAAAGCAACAGTCTAGGTCACCGCTGTTTTTGGCAGTCTCTGGGAAATACATGTGGGCGCTGTTGGCTTGGAAGGGAATCTTGCACCATCGT